>PVKE010018259.1:0-22408 GCA_004027555.1 Craseonycteris thonglongyai
CCCCCCCCCAGACTACCTCCGGATTCCCAATGAACTGCCGCAGGCTCCTGGTCCATGCCCCTTCGGGGCCACCCTGCGGCCCCTTGGTCCTTTTCTGGTTTCTGCCTCTATTCCCCTCCTTCCAGGCGCCTTCTCTGCCCTCCTGCTCTCTCCCCTCGGAACTCACTCAGCTCAGCTCCATGTCTACCCTCTCTGCCTCCTGCCTGGGGTTCTTCCCCTTGGCTGCCACTGCAGAGCATCACCAAGGCATGGCTGGGTGGCTGGCACCCCAGCTTTGTCAATGGTCCTCTTTTCCCTGCACCCCCCCCCCGGCTTCTCTCTGCCTTCTGCTCGGGCACCTCCTCACTTGCGGGGGGCTTCTCCTGGCCCAGGTTAGGAGGACCTCTGGGCCCCCGCCGGAGCTCAGGCCAGGGAGTGGTCCCCACTGCCCGGGTCCAGTCCTTGGCGGGAGCTCAGAGACTCGGTTCTCTGGGCATGCCCCAGGCACCCTGCCCAGCATCCTCGCTCACTCACAGGCTAATGTCCTGCCTCTACCTCCTTCTGGGTGAGGTGTGGGTTCACGGAGTCCTAGCTGCCAGGGTCACGCGTAAGGCTGCCCGGGGGGCTCAATCCGGGCTCGCCAGAACCTCTCTGGATCGGGACTCAGAATTAGGGGGGAGGAGCAGAGAAATGCAGGTCACTGTGCCATATGACCCTGGGTGGGCCTGACGTGGGGCCTCGTAGGGCTTCTGGGGACCCGGGGTAAATTGTGGGGCCAGAGGCCCACTTCCAGTCAGGCAGCCCCGCCACTGGGGCGGGAGAGGCAGCCCCAGGCCTGAAGCAAAGTGTATCTGCACGGTTGCCTCCAGGGCCCTTTGGGAAAGAGAGGCATGGCTCCTGCTGGTCCCAGCCCCATTGCAACCGTTGTACAGAGTGGGCACCTGAGTCCCAGAGAGGGGCAGGCACCTGCTCACAGTAACACAACCGTGAGGGGCAGGACAGGGGGCAGGGCCCAGGGCTCCTGACTGACAAACTCTAGCTATTGACCCAATGCTACCCAGGGAACCCTCCAAGTCACCCGAGTGTGTGGCTAATGATAGCCGGTGGCCAACTACACCTAGGTGATGATCAGAGTGGGGGGTGGCAGGGCCACTGGCCTCTGTCCTGCAAGCTCCCAAGATGGCTGGCCTGTGGAGGGGCCTGTCAAGGGACCCAAGAGAGGAGCAAGGCAGAATGGAACTCTCTGGGTGTTTGGGGGCCACACCGTGGGCAAGTTTGGGGTCTGTTGAGCAGAGCAGTAGGCCCAGGGTCCTCTAGGGCAGGGTGGTGGGTGGCAGCAGGTGGGGCAGATCTCACTCAGGCCAGAGAGATTGCTCTTGAACAGTCTTAGGAAGGGCTGTTTAGGTGACAGATGTGGCCAGTCCCATCTGTCCTCAGGGGGCTCCTGCCTCTGGGCTCTCAGCCCTCTCTGGCCTGCCTGCTTTGTGCCCCATAGGGCCTGCTTGGGACTGAGACAAGCTGGAGGTGCCGGGTCTCCCTCAGGGCCAAGAAAGGAGGCTCCCAGGGATCCTATCCAGGTGTACGGGTTCATTCAGAGTGAGTGTACGTATGTGTCAGTGAGCGCCTCCTGGTGACGTACCGCTGCCTGTGCCAGCTGCACCCTGGGAGAGCTGATGCCGACATAGAAGCACCTTCACACGGGGCCTGCCCAGGCCTGGCTGCCAGGGGTCAGCGTAAGGGAGCCTGTGAGGGCAAGGCCGTGTGGCTGCATCTGGAAAGGCCACCTCCGAGTTGCTGGGGCCAGGCAGCAGGAGCAGGCTGGGAGCTGGGAAGCAGAGATGGCTCCCATAGCAAGCCATCTGCCGAGGGGCTACCCTGGCCCACCCGTTCACTGACCCACCTTCAAGCCCCAAGGACCCAGGTTCCAGTGAGCATGGACCACCCCATTGTTTTTGTGCGCTGACTGCCCTGGAGCAGGGACCATGGTCTCCATTGTGTAGATGGGGAGTCTGGGGCCAGCCTCCCTCCACCCATGGGTTTGGTGGCAGGTGTGCATCAGCCCATTTTAGGAGCCCAGCAAGTTGGGGTGCCGGTCCCCTGTCCCACTGGAGGATGAACAGAGAAGAGTGGGAGGGAAGGGGTGTTTGTAAAACCAGAAAGCTTCCTTTCTTCAAAAACATTCTGCCGTCCCTCAAACAAGACCACAGAGTGTCCCTTCCAGCGCCATCAGCAAGTCCCTAGAGAAGGAAGTTGTAATGAGCCCATAAGTGAGGGTGTGCACACTGAGCCTTCCAAGGGGACTGTCCTTTCCTCCCATCGCCACCTGCTGGGCCACGGGGCACTTGTCTTGCTGGTGGAAAGTCTGGGGCCCCTCACTGCCCTTGCTCATCTGCCAGTATCCCTGATTGTTAGTGAGGTCTCCCCAGGCCCACCAAGACTTCCTCTAACTCCTCCTGATCCGGTATCCCAGAGTGGGACCCTGACCAGAGCTGCTCCACCTTGCACTTGTCAGCCGTGGGGTGCCGAGTGGGCACAGGCCCCTCCTGAAGACAGGCAAACCGGGGCCCTGCCAGCTCAGCCCCTCCCCTGCCCTCTTCCCCCTCTGTTCGCACACACAGCCACCCACAGAACCCGTTCTGTAAATCTCATCTTAGAGGGAGCCAGGTGGGACAGAGCAGAGGAGACTGCGCTGGGGGAGGGGGAAGGTGTCTGCTCAGTCCTGCTCCAGCCCCATGGCCAGCCCCTGCCCCCCAGGCTTCCAGACCAGCTTCCCAGATTTCCCTGGTGGGATAAAAGCCCCTCCGGGCGCCCACAGCCTGAGGGTCCCCCAGGGCCTCCTTCACCCCCACTGGGACTCCAGGCTCCTGGGAGCCAGCCCAGCCCCACAGAGTTTAGCCTCTCCCTCTACCCTCTGCTTTGGGTTGAGGTAGCCCCTGGGCTGACTGTGGAGAGTGCCTTCCTGCCCAGAGCCCACCAGCCTCAGCTCTTTCAGATGCTGCTCAGCTCCCACCAGCACCGCTGACGTTCCTGAGCCCAGGGTGGGGCAGGGAGTCCGATGACTCAACGCTCCCCATTCACTGTGGTGACGTTTAGGGGGAGGTGGGCCGGGAGGCTTTGTGTGATTCTGAACTCCCTCTTGCTTCTCTCTGGTGGGCAGGGTGGCCCACTTGGACACAGAGGTCAGAGGCCCGAGTGGCTGCAGGATTGGGGGTTTGGGGAACAGCCATTGGACTTGAAGGTGAGGGGCACAGGGCAGAGAGGCTGGCTCTGGCAACCCTGTCCCAGGAGACAGGGGACTCAAGGATGTCTGGGAGGTAGAGGTGAGTGTGACCTTGATCGTCTCCACAGTCAAGAGTCCCAGCTGAGCCTTCATTATGATCCCCTCCCTGGGTCTTAGAGGCCACCCAGCTACAGAGAAGCCTGCAGTGTGGGAGTCCTGGGAGGGGTTGAAGGTCAACAGGTGTCAGAGCTTTGGGCTGGGTCCCACCCCAGCCAGGGCCCCTGGCCGAGAGCTGGGACCCCGTGCAGGGAAGGGGCTGCAGGAAACCCGGGGCCCAAGAAGGGAAGCGGCTATGGGCCTCCCTCTGGGGTGCCTGGCAGCTAGCTGGTCTGCCCTGGGAGCTGGACCAGGCTCCCTTGCCTTGGCCCGGCTCAGTGAGGGAACCGGGCAGGCAGGGCTCTGGGAGCCAGGCTGCGAACATCACCCGGGGTCTGGCGCCTGCTGGGACTTAACATGTTCAGGGAACTTCCCTGGCTTTGCAGAATGATGGCTTTTCCAGGCAACTTTCTTGCAGACAGGCAGAGCTAGCCTGGTGGCTGTGTTGGGGCCAAAACACTGCCACCAGACCCATCACCAAAGGGGTTGGGGCCCTCAGGCCATGGGGAGCTATTGATGGTGGCAGCCAGAGAGAGGTGCCATGTTTCCAAAGGAATCGTGATGCAAGGAGCACAGGACCCACAGAGCAGGGCCCTGCTTTCCAACAACTTCACTTCCCAGCTGGGGTGAGGGAGCTGCCAAAGAGCCTGCTCCAGGGAGCTGGGGGCTGGTCCGGGCCCTGCAAAGCCCAGGGAGCGTGGGATCTTGTGGCTTTGGAACCTGCAGCGAAGTCTGTGATCGTTGGCAGAGGGTGGGGCCAGACACATGGGCAAGTAGGCAGACAGACAGGTGGTGGAGTCCCGGCCCTACCATTTCCTTGCTGTGTGGCCTTGGGCAAGAGTCCTGGGCCAACTCTGAGCCTCAGTTTACCCCCTGATCAAGTGGTAAAAAGTGGCGCTTCCTTCTTAGGGTCATTGGGAAATCACTTGAGTCCCCAGCCCTGCTCTGGGAGGTGACAGCATCCTCTCTCTTCAAACAGAATGTGGTGAGGAGCCCTGGACTGCTTTAGTGAGCGGGCGGAGAGGGAAGGTCACCACAGCTCAGTGGCACAAGGACCAGGAAGCTTAGAATGCCCAGCTGACCTGGGTCATCTGTGCCTGACTCCTGGCATGACACAAGGCCAGCCATGTGACCCTCCAGCTTTCCAGAGGTTTCCTGACAGGGTCGGGCCAGGCGCTAATGGCTCTCCTCAATGCTGTGGGAAGGAGGTTCGGTGTGGCCAGCACCAGCTGCCTCGCCCCTTCCCTGGTGCCAGCTCTTTGCAGCCAGGGGGGTGGCTCCCTGCAACCTCCAGTGTCCACGTCCAGGTCAAGTCTGTCCCTGAAGACCCCGCGCTGGCCAATCACCCTCAGCAGCACCAGGGCCACAGCAGGGAGGAGCTGCCCTAGCAAGCCACACTTGGGCATCTGCTCCCCTGGTAACCTGGAGGGCACGCTGAGGCGGTGGGTTTGGGGTAGGCAGGATGCAGAGACTGACAAGATGGGTCCCAGGGTGCGGTCCTTCCTCATTCCAGACCTCAACCTCTCACGTAGTCACCCCCACGTGCACACACACGTGCAGGCTTCAGCGGCCCACGGGGTGGCACGTGTCCCCCCTCTCTAGATGACACTCCAGGGCAGATTAGAGCTGTGACAGGGGGTTGGTGCTGGGGCCTGGGAAGGCAGTAAGAGTAGCCGGTGCAGCACCCGTGCCTGTGGCCTGCTGGTTGAAGCAGGGCTCAGCAGGTTTGGTGAACAGGGTGGGGTTGGGGGGATAAAGGGCACCCTAAAAATCACCTGTCTCCCTCCCATCTCTCCCTACCTGCGCAGTCCCAGGGACCCGGCAGAGCTAAGTGGAAGGTGGCACCCATGTCAGAGTTCAGGTCGGGTGGCTCAGCAGGGCCAGACCCCACGGGCTGAGGCCATGGGACAGCGCCTGGCGTCTGTGACTTGGCAGCTGTGGGCCACACATCTGCCGGCGAGCTCCCAGGCCGTGCCAGACCTCAAGTCCTGCTCCTGCCGCCCTTGGCCTGGCCTGAATGCCTGGCACCACCCGTCCATGTTCTCAGAGGCTGCCAATGCATCTTGTTTGGCTGTGAGCTGCAGCAATCCTGCTTGGAGGACTGCACGGACTTTCAGAGGCCCAGACAAGGAGGGCCCTATTGGGTCGGCGGCACAGGCTCCAGGAAGCCCAGCCTCTTCCCTCGATCACAGCTGTGGGCCCCAGGCCCCAGGCCTTACAGCCGTTACCACTTCTTTCCTTTGCTCTGAGGAGGTGGGGTCCGGAGAGCTCAGAACACACTTTGATGGGGCTCCAGGCCCTCCCTGAAGTCCTTTGGGGACATTATGAGAGGCCAGTGAAGGAAAACAGGCCCAGAGGCCCCAGGTAGTATGGGGAGGTGGAGTCAGAGAGACAGGCCTTGGGTCTCACGGTGTCTGTCCAAGGGGCCTCCCACTTCCTAGGCTGTGCCCCTCGTACCTCCTCCACACGTGCATGTACATGAAGGGGTGGGGGCAGTGTGAGGTCGTAGGAAGGCAGGGCCACTCTTAAAATGGAGCAGCTGGGCCTGTTTACAGCCCTACCGCCCCCCCCACCCCAACAGCCACCAGCCTCAAATTCCTCCTCCAGGCTCTCTGCACTGCCCACGCGGAGCCAGCCCCTCAGAGATCCCCAAGGACCCCCACGCTGTGTTGAGGGGTGCTGCAGAGGCGTGAAAACACAGGGCCTGGAGTTGCCCGAGCTGGAGCCCAAGTCTCCGGCTGAGTGACTTGGGGGAAGTCTGCTCCTCTCTCCAGGCATCCGTTTTCTCTTCCATCAAATGGAGGTGCTAATTGTGCTAGATGCCTTCCTCCTGGGCATCCCCCCGAGGCCCTTCCCTGGCCCCTTCTGGCTCTGTGGGAGTCTCTTGCCACCTCCTGCAGGCTCAGTGTCCAGCCAGCCCCCTCCCTTCTACCTCGTTCTGGCTGAGTCTCGCGCCAGTTCCTCGAGGGGAAACGCGGGCTGTGCCGGGAAGCCCGCCCAGCCCCCACCCGGACAGCTTGCCCACTGCCTGGGCCCAGCCAGGCACCGGGGAGAACCAGCCAAACCTTGTCCTCTGCCTCTGTCACGGGGCCCTGAGGGAGGGCCTCTCAGCCCTCCGCCTCCTGTCCCCTCAGAGTGAGGCTGCGCTGGAGCCAGATGCAACGCCACCACGTGGTGGCCTTCCCAGCACCTCTCCAGCCTCCCCGCTGGTGGAGGGGCCAGGGCAGAGGTTCCCTGTAGAAACCCCCAGACCTTTCCAGCCCCCGCAGACTGGGCAGGGCCGGCCTGCACCCATCGCCCCCCACCCCCCAGTCTCCCCGGGGCCTGGCCAGACCACCCCACCCCACCCCCAGCTGCCCAGGTGGACTGCAGATCCCAGAGCCTTCCAAGGCTCCCGCTGGGCATTCGAGCCCTGACTCATCCCCCCTGTGAGGTAGCAGCTTTGGCAGGGGTGTCAGACAAGGGGGGAGCATTCTCCTCCCTCTCTCCCACTCCATCTTGCTCTCCGGCCTCCATCCTCCCCTTCCTGTTCTCTTCCACTGCTCCTCCTCCACCCAACCCTGGGCATCCAGTAGCACCTGGCACGGGCCCCTTGAGGTGGCAGTGAGCACAAGAGGCCTAGGCCTGCCCTGCTGCCCTGGGACTTGAAAACTCGGGGGAAGGAGGGACACGCTGTCCAGGTAGGCAAGCCCGGGGCCTTCCCAAGACTCTGTGCCAGTCTTCTGGGGGTACCCTGGCCCTGCGTGGTCATCTGGGGCTGGTGGGACCTGGGGTGTGATTAACGGAGCTAGGGAGGCTGGGTGTGCCCCCTGCATGAGAGACCCTGAGTACTGTGTGGCCTGGGGTAGGCAGGCAGCTTCTCTGAGCCTGTCACTGGGGGCTATGCACTCAGGAGGGCTGGCCTGGTCTGGTGGGGGTGCTCTGGGCTTGGCCTTGCAGCTTAGTCGACAGAACCATGTCCTGGGCACTCGGCTCCACCTGCCCTGCCTGCCAGAAAGTCTGCTCCATTCCCTCCCGCCACTGTCCTTGGGGATGGTGGAAGTCGGGGCAGGCCACGTGACCTGCTCTGGGGGGCTAGAAGGACTGGGGAGGAGGGCGGCAAGACAGGGAACCCGAGGGGCAGAGCTGTGTGCCCAGGCCTGGAAGCGGCCCTCGGTCCCAGTAGCCAGCCAAGCCCCACGTTCGCTGGACCAACCTGCTCTGAAGGTGCTGGCTCAACCTGGGAAGAGCCCTCCACCCCAGGGCCTCACTCCCACCTCTGCAGCTAGCAGGCAGGCTCACCCACCCCACCAATGCCCCAAACGACCCCTTCCCTGGCCAAGGCGGGCCCCAAGGGAGGGCCTCCCTGGGGTGGGGCCAATTCAGGTCTGCAATCCGTAAAGCTCCCTGCCCACAGATGCTCCCAGGGCAGCCCCAGCACGTGCGTGTACATGCGCGCGCGCACACACGCACACACACATACACATACACACACACACACACCCAGCCTAGGGGTCAAGCAGGGCAGACACTCTTATTCCTGTTGAGCAGATCGGGAAAATGATGCTGGGACTTGCCCAGGAAATCCACGTAGGTGGGGGAGGCAGAGGATCAGGCTCTTTCCTGGACAGAAGCTCCTGGCAGAGGAGACTGGCTTGGGTGGGGGGCGGCCTCTGCTGGAGGAGGCAGGAGGCAGGCCAATGTGGGTGCCAGGAGCAGGCACGGGCAGGGAAGCTTCCCCCCACCCCCACCCCACTGCCTAGCCTGGGGGGCCTCCAGACACGCCTGACCCTGCCCGCCACCCTGGCAGCAGCCTATTCCCCTGGGGGGGGGGGGCTCTTCAGGGAGCCCAGCTGTGGGCAGAGGGAAGGGAAGGGTGGGGACAGATGTGGGAGCCTGGGGGCTCTGTGGACTGAGCCAGAGGAAGGCTTGTGGGCAGGGTAGGAAGCCCCTGCCAGGAGCAGCAGTGGGGAAGTGGGCGGGGGCCGTGTGCCCTCCATCCTGGCAATTTCACGCGGGGCCTAGGACACGCCCCTCTCCTTTCCACCTGGCCTCTGAGGCTAGCCCAGATCTCGGGCCAGCATGTCTTGGTGCCTTAGCCTCTTGACTTTCTTAGAAAAATGTGGCTGTATTACAAGGTAGGGCTGCTCAGACAGGAAAGGAAGCGACTCATATTCCCCTAACTCAACACTAACTGCGCCCACACTGCCTTGAGCATGTGGGATTAGCCTGGGCCACAGTGGTATCTTCAAAGCATGTAGGGGGCTGGCAAATGGTTGGGTTTCTCTCTGACTCCTCCACTCGCCTCACTGACCCCCCAGGCAGCTGCCAGCTGACTCATAGTGTGTGTGTGTGTGTGTGTGTGTGTGTGTGTGTGTGTGTGTGTGTGTGACGGGGGTGGGACAGACTCACTAACTGGGAAGATATTGCACTGCCCACTGAATCCAAGTCCTGCCTGGGAGCAGGAGGAGGCGCCCTCGTTCCGCCAGATGCCTCCTAGCTACCCACGCGCCCTCCCTCTGCTGCTCGGGCCCAGGGTCCGACGGTTCCCATGATGGATGGAGGACTGGTGCCAACACACACAGAATGCCAGTCTCTGGTGTTGGGAGGGTGGGCAGGAGAGAGCCCAGGGGATGGGCGTGGGTACTGTCTAGGCCCTCCTGACAGCCCCTCCTCGCCCTGGCTTCCTAGGCATGCCCACCATGTGGCCCCTCTGGCTTCTCACGTCCCTGCTGGCCCTGAGCCAGTCCCTGCCCTTTGAACAGAAGGGCTTCTGGGACTTCACCCTGGACGATGGGCTGCCCATGCTGAACGACGAGGAAGCTTCGGGGGCCGACACCACCTCGGGTGTCCCGGACCTGGACTCCCTCCCGCCCACCTACAGCGCCATGTGTCCTTTCGGCTGCCACTGCCACCTGCGCGTTGTTCAGTGCTCTGACCTGGGTCAGTCCTGGGGCTGGGTCGGGAGGGGTGGGTGGAGGTGCAGGGAACACATGTCTGTCCTGAGGTATAGGTGTGGAAGGGCGGGAGCAAAGATGGGGTGACCCCAAGCAGGCTTGGAGGTGCTGGTTTCAATGTGTGGGGAGATCCAGTTGCCTGGTTGCAAGTGAGTCGATGGGGGGGAATGAGAAGAGGCTCTGTCTGCCAGCTCTAGAGTTTCTGCCATCTGTGGCACCGTCCCCAGGTGTGCATCTGTGTGCGTGCGTGTCCCCTGAGCCACTCTGGGGCCATGGCCGGGGCTTACACTGGTGACAGTGGCCCCGGTCCCTAGGTCTGAAGTCTGTGCCCAAGGAGATCTCACCTGACACCACACTGCTGGACCTGCAGAACAATGACATCACCGAGCTCCGGAAGGATGACTTCAAAGGCCTGCAGCACCTCTACGTAAGCCCACTCAGGCCCTGCCGAGGGGCCACAAGGAGATGGGTGGTCTGCAGCTGTGGGGCTGGGTCCAGATGGGTGTGTACACGTCCATGTGGAGTGCAAAAGGGGACCGGGGACCCACGGAGTCCTGAGAGAAGTGTGGTAAACCCCGGGGTCAGCGTCACCTTGTGGGTGTCACCAATCATCAGTGCAGGACAGGATCACTCTGCCCAATTCCCTTTCTGGCCCAGAACTTTTTCATTGTATTGGTTCCTCCTGGGAGCACAGGAAGAACAGATCACACTGCCCAAGGTGCATGTGGGAAAACTGAGGCTCAGAGAAGTAGTGGCTGCCAGGCCGGAGTGCTGGCTCCTTGCTCTGCACTCTGCCCATGAGCACACACGGATCTCTTTGAGGCTGGGACTCAGGCATCTGCAAAGTTCCAATAATCGCTAGCTCAGGTGGCAGGGGAGGGAGGGACGGGAGAGATCAGGGTGGGCTGGGGAGTTGGTACCTTCAGCTTCAACACCCACCCCACCTTAGGCCCTCGTCCTGGTGAACAACAAGATCTCCAAGATCCATGAGAAGGCCTTCAGCCCCCTGCGGAAGCTACAGAAGCTCTACATCTCCAAGAACCACCTGGTGGAGATCCCGCCCAACCTGCCCAGCTCCCTGGTGGAGCTCCGCATCCATGACAACCGCATCCGCAAGGTGCCTAAGGGCGTGTTCAATGGGCTGCGCAACATGAACTGCATTGGTGAGTGTGGCCCCTGGCCCAGGACAGCCTTCACCCTGACAGCTGGCAGGAAGAGTCAGGGAGAGAGGCTTCTCCCAGCCAGAATGGGTCTCATGGAACGCTCTGGACACTTGTGTAGGGGCATATGCCCCAGAGCTGCCCAAGCAAGGCAAAGAGCAACCAGGAGACTGTAGAGAGGGGGAAGGGACAGGGCCAGTGCCATCAGCCAGCCAAGGCCCAGCAGGGGCCGTCCCTTTCCTCCTACACCCCCTGGCTCCTGAGGCCAGGGCCCTTGGGGGCTCATGGTCTTGAACAGCTAGGAGTTAGTGGAACTGCTTCGGGGGGAGGGGGGGCGAATAGGGGAGCAGGTGCCTACCAGGACCTGTGAGGCCAGCCCAAGCCAGGAAGCCAGCAGGCCCCGGGGTATGTGGGCAACTGCTCAGCTCCGGCTCCGGGGCTGAGGGTGCCTGTCTCCTAGAGATGGGCGGGAATCCCCTGGAGAACAGTGGCTTTGAACCTGGAGCCTTTGATGGCCTGAAGCTCAACTACCTGCGCATCTCCGAGGCCAAGCTCACGGGCATCCCCAAAGGTAGGAAGGCAGCCCTTCCTTCCCATGCTGGGCGGAGCCGGGGGGGCTGGCGCCTTCGAGAGCCACCCGGTCCTCCGCTACACACAGCGTCAGCCCACACGTGCCTGCATTCATCTCAGAGCACCCGATTTTCCCGGCAGACCTCCCGGAGACCCTGAACGAGCTGCATCTGGACCACAACAAAATCCAGGCTATTGAGCTGGAGGACCTGCTCCGCTACTCCAAGCTGTACAGGTGGGCTGGGGGGGGCCCGCCCCCACCATCCTCTTCCCCTCTGGCCTCTCACTACACCTCCCCCACCCCTCACAGGCTGGGCCTGGCCCACAACCAGATCCGCATGATCGAGAATGGGAGCCTGAGTTTTCTACCCACCCTGAGGGAGCTTCACTTGGACAATAACAAGCTGTCCAGGGTGCCCACTGGCCTCCCGGATCTCAAGCTCCTCCAGGTGAGAGCTGGGAAGGGGGCAACCCAGTGTCAAGTTCTGCAAGTGTCCCCAGGGCAGTGCCTCTTCCCCCCGCCACTCTGCAGCGTGTGTGGGGCCTAGGCACCGCATAGGATGACACCTCGCTGGGAAAGGGGCCAGCTGCGTGTTCTGGCCACTTAGTTCACCTCCACGTTCTCCTCTGGAAAGGAGCAGTCACAGGGACCCCCTCCCTCAGTGCCCAGTCTGTGCTGAGGAAGCGGAGGAGCGTGGGACGGATGACAGGAGGTGGCCTGGTAGAGATTGGAGCCGAAGGTCTCCCAAGTAGGTGCCAGAAAGGTGTGGCAGGCCCTGGGAGGTCAGGGGACAGTGAGGACATGGGGGTGCCCAGACATGTGGCCAGGACAGCGACAACCCAGGACAGGCAGTGGGCTAAGAGTGGGCAGTGCAGGGCCTTGCCCGAGGTTCTCTGAGGGGCCCTGTCTCTGGCTTGGTTTCTAGCCACGTGGGTAAATGTGGCCTTGTCCAGCCCTGCTCTGGGCCTCAGTCTCTTCCTCAGCCCCATTCAGTGGTGCCAGGAGACCCGCCATTCCTACAGGCTGTCCAGCCAGAGCTGAGGCCCCGTGAGCCCATGACGGGGTAGGGGAGCCCTGCTGCAGCTGCAGCGGCTGCAGTGCCGGGCTGAGCGCGCCCTCTAGCGGCCGGTCTCTCCTCCTCTAGAGGGCGCTGCTGCAGACCGAGCGCCTCCCACCATCATGGGGCTCCTTACTCATGCAACCTCCTGTCCGCTCTGCCCCTCACCTAGAGAGGGGCTTCAGGGAGCTGGGAGAGGCCGGGAGAGGGCAGGTGACTCTGAGGACTAGGAGAAAAAGGAGGTCGCCCTGCAGACTCTCTCTTTGTTCATGCCCCCGGTCCCTGGAGTGAGAGGCTGCTCCCCCCGGGGGCAGCCTAGAAAGCCAGCAAACTCATGGGGAAGACCAGGGGCCCTCTGTGAGCCCAAGGTGCCTGCATGGACACCCCCATCCCCTGCCCTCCACGTGCTACTCACTTCCCACCCACTACCCTCCACACCTGAGGTCCTCATCCCGGCCCCTGGTCACACACCCACCGTGACCACCAAACTTAAGCCTTGGTTTGCTCTTTCCTACAATGGGAGAACCACACCCAGGCCCTGGAAGGGCCATGCAGGTGCAGTGCAATGCAATGACACCCGGGTGGTGGCCTGGGCAGACTCAGGGAAGGTGGTCGGGGTGCCTGGGCCACCGGCACTGAGCCTAAGCCATGCTCCTCCGCCCCAGGTGGTCTACCTGCACACCAACAACATCACCAAGGTGGGCGTCAACGACTTCTGCCCTGTGGGCTTCGGGGTCAAGCGGGCCTACTACAACGGCATCAGCCTCTTCAACAACCCAGTGCCCTACTGGGAGGTGCAGCCAGCCACCTTCCGCTGTGTCACCGACCGCCTGGCCATCCAATTCGGCAACTACAAAAAGTAGAGGCAGCAGCAGCCTTGTGGTGGCCTGGGAGGGGTCTCTGGGGAGCACAGCAGACGTCCTGAAGGGGGAGGCAGAGCAAGGGAGCGAAGCCAGTGCCCAGCTGTCCCCAACCCAGCCCCACCCTTGATCCCCAACCCCCACTCACTGCCCCCAGACACCCCCACCCTGGCTCCCAAGTGTGCAGGTGGGGCATGAGGCCCAGACCCCATCATATGTTCCCTTGGCTTCAGAACTGTCCCTGACCCCACACACACATCATAGCCACTCAGAGGCGCCCCCACCAAGTTTCCTTCCATTTCACCCTGAAACCCAATTGTCTGAGGCTCCAATCCAGGGAAACTGATCCTTGGGTCTGGGGGGCAGGAGGGGGACGAGCAGGGATACAGACAGCAGACCCCACTGCGCCTGCCTGGTACACATTCCTCCTCCTTATGAACTTGCAGCGTCCAGACCTCCTTGGCCCAGTCTGTTACTCTTGGCCTCCCATGCCCGCCCCCCCAACCTTTATGCAAGTTCATGGCCCATCCACCTGAGCCTGCTTGCTCTACTGGCCCCTGGACCAGTCCTCTCTCTCTGTCTCTCTCACACCCTCCCTCTCTTCTCTCACATCCTTGGGCTGGATCTGGTCTCTGTCATACTAGGCCTCTGCCCAGCCCCTACCCAGGCAAACTGGTAAGTTGAGGTCAGCTGCCCTGCCCAGGCCTTGTCCCCAAGCCTGGATGGTCCTGGAGGTGGCCATGGAGGCGCTGCACCCAGTGCATGTCCCAGTCAAGAGGAGAAGCACTGGGCTCAGTCAGACCCAGAGAGTCTGGACCCCCAGGAGGGGTCCAGTATCCCACTGGAGTCCCAAGCGCGGTTTTCATTGCCCCCCCCCCCCCCCGCCACGATGGCTAGGTCTCCCTTCCCCGTGCTTCTGGCCCTCGGTGTGGGGTTTTGAGCAACCACACCCAGCTTGAGGAGGGGCTGCTTCTGAGGTTGGTTGTTGTCTTTCAATTAAAGAAACACTGTGCAATATGGCTTTCTGTGGCGCCACTGTCTGGGTGGCACTGGGGACCAAGCAGAAAGGGAAGCCATGAGGGGCCACCTGTGACCAAGTCCCAGGCTCTGCTTCTCTGTGCCCCCTCCATGCCCACGGCTTCCTCTTTGCTGCTTTCCCTCCCTCAGGCGAAGGTCGTCAGCACTCCCAAGTCCAGGGCTGAACAAGGAGGCTCAGGTGGCCAAGCAGAAGGCCGCAGCCTGGCCCCTTCCCCCCTCCCTTTTTAGGCACTTCGGTCACCCCAGCTGTCCTTAGACTGGGCTCCTGAGGCAGCCCCACCGAGGCAGCTTCTGCCCTCCAAGAGTGGAGCGTTTGCTGAGCACCTGCAGGTTGCAGGGCATTGGCCTAGACCCACCCCTCCCAGGACAGCTGGGGGCTCCTAGGAGGCCCTCCCTGCCCCTCCTGATGGATTTCTGTGTCAGCACCAGGGGGCGCGCCCCCAAGCAGGACAGCCTGGCCTGAGTTTCCTGCACAGCTTCCACCCCGTAGGGCATATGCTGGGTGCCAGCAGAGCCAAACCAGGTTGCAGAGTGCTGGCAGCAGCTCCCAAGTTAGGATCCAGAGCTGCAGGCTGGAAAGCCTGCTCACTGGGGACACAGGTCTACCCCGGACAGGGCAGTGTGGGGGGACAGTCCCCAGAGCAATGCCCCCTCGGATGGCATGCCCAGAGGGCTGAGGTGGCAGCGGGCTAGAGAGGGGCTGTTCTGCCTTAAGTGGTGAAAGCAGGAGTTTCCCTGGGAAGCCATGGGCCAGCCACGAAAAGAGAGCAGGCGAGAAGGAGGCTGAAGGTGCCGCACACTGGCGCTGCACACACAGCTGCATGCCCTTCCGCTTGGCCTGGCACCAGGGCACCCGGCATTCCCTGGTTTCTCCTTTTGGGGATGGGAGGCGCCAATCAGCGTGGTGGCCCGGCGATAGAATGTCACCCGTCGACATCATAGCACTATTCTGGGCCATGTGCTCCACAGCCGGGCAATCTCTGCTGAGCTGGGCAGGCTCAGGGCAAGGGCACTGGACAGGAGCCAGGAGTCAGGGCCTGGGTCAAGTCCCCTTGCTGGCTGGCGGGAGGGGCAGTCAGCACCGGGGCCTGGCAGAGCTGGAAACATGGAGCCCTCAGGCTTTTTCTCTGTGGGCGGGTCTGGAGCACCTGACCAGGCTGTGCAGGTTCAGCATAGCCCCCCTGACACCCCATGGGTCTCTGTCTTCTCTCCCTGCCTCCCAGGCTTCTTGCCATTTCTTGCCTCTCTGCCTGCCTCTAATTAGAGATGCAGGGGCCACAGCAAGTACTGGGACACGTATAACAATGCTGGTAGGCGAAGAGATCTCTGTGGCTGGGCCCCACGAAAGGTGTCTTGTAGGCCTGGTGGGTCAACCTTCACATTAGGGGACAGAGCCCTGCAGGCAAGACTTACACTCTGCCCACACCAGAGGCTGTGTGGCACCCAGGGCACTGCTTGGGTCCCAAGGCAGGAGTCCAGGGAGGTGAACAGGGTGCACCCCGAAAGGGTTTGCGGGTCATAGTTAGAAGAGAAGTCTCCACACCCAGAGTAGTTGGTCAAAGATGAATTACTGAGCCTCATTCTGCTGTCAAGTGTATTGCAAACTATTAGATGGTTAATAATAATAGGAAGAAAAAGAAGGAGGAGGAGAAAGAAGAAAAGGAGAAGACGACAAAAGATTGGGCTTAAAAAAAAAAAAATACCCATAGCAACATCAAGGTTATCCCTGCCGGGAAGCTGGGATGGCTCAGTGGGTTAAGCACTCACTTTGCAGCCCCGGGGACCGAGGATCGAATCCCGGCCCCGGCCCGTGTGGACCCATATGCTGAGCTGGGGAGTGCCCCCACTTCAGTTCTTACCAGGGTGAAGACCCCGGCCCAGTTCCTGCCCTGTGCAGCCCCGCGCCCACCTGTGGAATGAAACTATGTGGAAAAACCAATGATGTGCAACTATGGAGACTGTTCTGGGCCCTCCCCCTTCTCTCTGGCTCTGGCTCTGTATCTCTGTCTCTGTTCAAAAAAAAAAAAAAGGTTATCCCTGCCAATGGACAGTCCCATGTGCAGTTTCACATACACGTCTTGCCATGCAAGGCATCCTCCTCATAGGGCACAGCTGTGGTCTCAAGAATCCCCAGGGTGGCAAAGCTACAGAGGGCTGGGATGGCCAAGCTGAGCTGTGGGTGAATGAGTGGGCTTGGGGTGACTGGGGGCAGTTAGAAAGTGCAGGACAGGAGAAGCCGGGATGGCTCAGTGGGTTAAGCGCTCACTTTGCAGTCCCGGACACCGAGGATCGAATCCCGGCCCCGGCCCGTGCGGACCCATGTGCTGAACTGGGGAGTGCTTCCCATGCGGGAGGCCCCCAGTTTAGTTCTCACCCCCTGATTTGGCCCCTGGCTCAAGGGGGCGTACCTGTACCTCCCATGCTGGAGGCTCCCAACCCAGTTCCTGCCCTGCACGGCCCCCACCCACCTGTGTGGAAGGAAACCATGTTGAAAACTGATGACATACAGCTGTGGAGACTGCTCTGAGCCCTCCCCCTTCTCTCTGTCTCTCTCTATCTCTGTCTCTCTGTCTCTCTCTCTGTCTCTCTCTCTGTCTCTGTCTCTGTCTCTATCTCTGTCTGTGTCTGTCTCTGTTTCTTTTTTCTGTCTCTGCCTCTATCTCTCTCTATCTCTCTCTGTCTCTATCTCTCTGTCTGTGTCTCTCTCTGTGTCTCTCTCTGTCTGTGTCTCTCTCTGTCTCTTTCAAAACCAAGAAAATAAATCTTTAAAAAAAAAGGAAGTGCAGGAAAGGTAGAGGAGGGGCCAGGTTCCAGCCAGGTAGGGGGGTTGTGTAGGAGCCCCTGGACTTGGGAACAGATTGCGGGGTGAGAGGGAGTGGGCAGGGTGGAGGTGTGGTGCCCCCAGTCTGAGGTCCCTGGAGGAATGCCACCTGAGGGCGAGCTGAGACCGGAACACACGTGCATGCGTGCACGCGCGTGCACACACACACACACACACACAAGGCAATGAAAGTCATGAGAACAGCTCCCTTGGGGAGGGCAGTCCCGTGAAAGGAGAGGCCGCCAAGGAGCGGACTCTGAGTGACATGGGGCTGGGGTGGGGGACATTTCCGAGTACTTATTGCCAGTCAGGTGCCGTCTGGATGTGGCAGGGCCCAGCTGGAGCCTAAGCCGAATCCACTGCTTAGGTTTAGACGAGTTGGGGCTTGTTGGAAGGGGCAGCCGGCCAGGTGCCCACAGGCCATGGCCAGGGGTGGGGGCAGGGCACCTCAAAGGGACAACCCCTCCTTGCAGGGCCTGAAGAGCCAGTGCAGGGGCTGCTCTGAGGTCTTGAGGGGCAGGGTTCATCCACCGCTGGTCCCCCTGTGCTCTGCAGGTCCCGTCCCCATGAACTTTGGGCTCCGGTCTCAGGCTCCACTCTAGACCTGCGGAGCGAGGCGCCATTTCCGGGGGTGGCGCAGAACCACCAAAGGGCCCCCAGCGCCGGCTGTGCACAGGCTGCCAGGGCGGGGCAGAAGTGCCTGGAGGCTGGAGCTGCTCTGGCAAGAGGACTGGTGCTGTAAGGACCACCTCCGGACTGCCAGCCACAAGCTATTGGGAGACACGACCCTGGCCTTCCAGAACCTCTGCGGTGGTGTCTATAGAGGCCCAGCACCTGGGAGGCCCAAGAGGAGCCATGCCATAGGTGGGGCTCTGTGGCAGGGGCTTCTTGGGGACCAGGTCTGGGCTGGTATGGCCATAACCAAGGAACGCAAGCAGGTGGCTTCCAACAGAGTGATTCTTTCTTAGTCCTGGAGGCCACAAGTCCAAAATGAAGCTGTCCTAAGGGCCATGTTCTCTCTGAAGGCTCTCAGGAGGATCCTGCCTGCCTCTCCCAGCTTTGGTGGCTCCAGGCATCCCTTGACTTGTGACTGCACGGATCCAGTCTCTGCCTCCATCTTCATGTGACCTCCTGCTCTGTCTATAAGTCAAATTTCCTTGTGCCTAACCTCTTGTAATGACACTTGTAACTGCCTTGGAGGGCCTGTCCAGATAATTCAGGATGATCTCCTCATCTCAAGATCTGAAGTTAATCACATCTGCAAAGTTCTTTTTTCCAAATAAGGTCCCAGTTCGACTGCAGGGGTCAGAACATGCACATCTCTCTGGGAACACTTCGCCCTGCCAGTGGGCTGCATGTAAACGCTGACCCAGGAGGCCCTGGCACGCTGATGGTCCCCAGGCCTTGGGCGGGGGTGGTCTCTGATCTCAGCCCAGGAAAGGGTGGGGGCCTGGGGCCCAGCCAGCAGTTCCCTCACCTCCAGGCTGAGCTGAGGACCTGCGGGCCCCCAGAGAGGTCTGGTGACAGGTGGTGGCTGAGGACCTGGGAAAGAAAGCTTTCAGAGGCTGGAGAAGAAGAGTGAGGACCAGAGAGGGCTGGAGACAGGAGATGAGAGTGGGCTGATGAGTCCGTGGGAACAGGGAGAGGGGCTTCTTTTGCAGATCATGTGAGGGGCAGGGGCTGTGGCTGGGCCTCTGGTTCAGGGCTTTATTTCTTAGGCTGGGAGCGCCTGGTGGGGAGACAGTAAACAAGCAGTCACTGACAATGTACGAGTGGACGGCGGGAGGGGGCAAGGGCACAGGGAGGACCAGGAAGGGACTAGGGAGGGCGCAGGAAGCAGGGAGGTCTGGGCCACTGGCCAAGCACCTTTCCCTGACACATTTCAGCCCCAGCCAGGGGCCTCCCTGGAGCTGCTCCCTTCGCATCTCCAGTGCAGAAGGTGGGGCTTGAAATAAGGAAGAATTCCCTAGAAAAGCTCTCCCCACACACCTCTGTGCAGGTGGAGAAGCCAAAAGGGGCTGGCGACTGGGGAAGGGTCACCAGTGACATATGAGAGGCTCCTTCACTCCCAGGCCTGGGGACCCACTGACTCCAACTACAATAAAGGGGGCCTTTCCTGGGGAAGCCAGGATGGCTCAGGGGCTTGAGCACTCAACTTGTAGCTTGAGGATCCGAGGATCATATCCCAGTCCCAACCCATGCGGACCCATATGCTGAACTGGGGTGTGCCCCCGGCTCAGTTCTCACCAGGACGAGCTCCATGCAGATGCCCCCATCCTGGTTCCTGCCCTGCGCAGCCCCGTGCCCACCTTTGGAGTAAAACTATGTAGAAAACCAATGGCATACAACTATGGAGACTGCTCTGGGCCCTCTCCCTTCTCTCTTTAGATGGGGCCATTACCTCTTCTGGACCATTAGCTGCTTGGGGATTGCTGTTTGCTAGGGACTGAGGACTTCAATGACATCGTGAAGGGCTGTGAGTCTGTCCCTTCAGCCCTCCTGAAGGCCACATACGCTGTTCCTTAGCCAGCTGACCTTGGCCTCAGTGGACCTCATTACAGGGGCATGTGGCATAGCCAACTCTTGTCTGAGCTAGCCCTAGGCAGTGCCCCTGGGCCAGAGGGAAGAGGCACAGGGGTGATCCCTGCCTTGAACTTTCTCCCCTGGCCATCAAGAGTGGTCCCGTGCTGAAGACAGGGAGAGGAGGCCACATGTAACTGTCCAACCAAGGGATTCACATGTTGGTGCCAATGCTGCCATGTTGACAGCAGCCATCAGTAAAATGAATGTGGGGGATGGGGCCATCACCTGTCCTAGCCCATTAGCTGCTTGGGTCTCTGAGGAAAGGCAGTGAGTGACACAGTCCCAAGGGCGCCTTCTCTCTTTTCTTCAGCCACTTCCACGCCTGCACATGTGGGTCTCTCCCCTCCCTTCTCAGCACCCATTTCTGCCCCATGGTCCTCCCAGAGCTGCCCACACATGTCTGCTAGGAGGCTAGCTGATACTGGAGGTGTTCGTTATCAGCCAGGGTGCACCCACTGCCCAAGAAAGCAGCAACCTGCCCCTACGTCCTCTGGTTCTGGAGTCAGGAGCCAAGGATCTGGGGTGGAAGGACATGCCCAAGGAGCCTGCCACACTGTGGGGGGCCAAGAAGGGGACCTGGCCTGGGTGTGGCAGGGAGGGGAGGCCAGGGGCTCTCAGGACGTGCTCCGTCACTCAGAGCTCCTCTTCCCTCGTGTGGGTGTCCATGGGTGGCTGGGGCCCCATCTCCCAGCCGGGGTGAAAGCCTAGCTTCAGAAATGGCTCCAGGTTGGGGAAGCTGGGATGGCTCAGTGGGTTGAGCACTGACTTTGCAGCCCCAGGGACTGAGGATCGAATCCCGGCCCCGGCCCGTGCGGACCCATATGCTGAACTGGGGAGTGCCCCCAGCTCAGTTCTCACCAGGGTGAAGACCCCGGCCCAGTTCCTGCCCTGTGCAGCCCCGCGCCCACCTGTGGAATGAAACTATGTGGAAAAACCAATGATGTGCAACTATGGAGACTGTTCTGGGCCCTCCCCCTTCTCTGTTTCTCTCTGTCAAAAACAATAAAAATAAATCTTTAAAAAAAAAAAGAAATGGCTCCAGGTGAGGTCTGGTGCCCCTCCACATGTGGAGTGGCAAGAAGAATACCTCCAAGGTGGCTGGCTCTTGCACAATGACATGAGACCCCACAGGCAGCACCGAGCTGGTGATAGGTGTTCAGGAAATCAGGGGCCGGCTTCAGCTTTCATCTTCCTAGGCACAGGGGATCAGGCAGGCCAGGCTCTGGGGGTTCCAAGACCATGACAGCCGGACTGCTGTGTTAGGGCACCTCCCTCTCTGGCACACTCATAATGTGTGTCACAGCCCTTCAGGATGTCATCAAAGTCCTCAGTCCCCAGCTGGCTTTCAAAGAGCAAACACCCAGGAAAAGCAGCTGGGTGTGGAGTAAAAGGGGCATATGTGTGTGAGCGAACATGTGTGAATGGATGTGTGGGTGTGCATGAGAAAGAGAGAATGTGAACAGCCATGTGAGTCTGTGTGAGACTTATGAGTGTGTGACAGAGTGTGACTGCGGGTACGCTACTAAGTGGGTGTGTGAATACATGTGAATAACTGTGTATGAATGTAGGTGACTAGGTCCGTGTGTGGATAACTGAGTATGTAGGTGTGTGGGTGTGAAAGCATGTGACTATGTGTAAGTAGTTGGGTGTGAGTGTGTGGCAGTATGTGAATTACTTGGCATTATGAGTGTGTGAGTGAGCATGGGAATGTCTATGAGTGAACTGTGAGAGTGTGATTGATCATGTGTGAATGTGTATGTGCCAGCATGTATGAATAAGTGTGTGTGTGCATGTGAATGAGCATGTGTATACAGGAATGTGAACAAGTGTGTAGATGAGCATGTGAGCACAAACATGTGTGAGTGAACATGTGTGTGAGCGTGCATGAGCATGTGTGAGTGACTGTGTGTGCATGAGCATGTGTGAGTAACCATCTGCATGTGCATGAGCGACCATGTATGAGCATGTATGAGTATGTGTGTGCATGAGAATGTGGGTAACCATGTGTGTGTGTGTATGTGTGTATGAGAGTGATCATGTGTGTGTTCATGTGCATGAGCATGTGTGAGTGACTGTGTATGTGTGCACCGTCATGTGTGTGTGTGCACGCAAACATGTGTGAGTAGCCGTGCATGTGTGTGTACATGAGCATGCATGAGTGACCATGTGTGTGTGTGCGTGTGGCCTCTGCTTGCACTGAGGAGTACCAGATCTCAAAGGCTGTCCATGGAACCAGCTGCTTCGTACAGGAGGAACAGACTATAAGGAGGAACAGACTACAAGGAGGTGTGACAGTCCCTTGGCCCAGAGAAGAGACCTCCTGCAGTGCCTTTGTGTCCTTTTAGGTCTCTGTCACCGTGGCACCTCCTCAAAGAAGCCTTCCCTGAGCTCCCAGTACCATCTTTCCTCTCCCCCAGTTGATGGTCTCCCTGGACCCTTAGCCCCCGTGTGGCCACACGTTCACTCTCTGCCTGCCAGTGCCCTGTTTTGTGGTCCCTGCTGCTTCCCCAGTGCAGAGTGCCTTGGGGCTCTGCTTGTCCAAGGCAAGAAAGAATGTGTGGCTATGTCCAGGCCTCTTCTCCCCACCACCCTGTCAGGCTCTGAGCCCTGCCTACTCTGGGGTGGTGGTGCTCACTGGAGACCTGTCACTTCTCTTTTTTCTCTGCCCCCTTCCTGTGCCATCCCCATCACTTGTACTTCTGCTCTCTGCTCACAGAGTATGGCAAAGGCCTCCTGTGGATTTGGAGGCACCCACTGTTCTCTGGAGCTGGGGGTTCGGGGGCAGAAGTCGACTACCTCCTGCCTGGCAGCTGGGTGTCTACTTGGGTCTCTGTCCACCGATGTGCCTCTATGGTCTGCGCGTTGGGGTTTTGTCTGTATCCACGAATGTCTGCGTCCCTGTCGCTCGTGTCTACCTGTGTGCAGCCTGTCTCTGTGTCCCCTGTAACAGGGTTTGTGGGATAACCTTTGGGGTTACCAACTTTGAGAATCTGCCGGAAGTTCCAGCTTCCCTTCTAAAAAGCGCGT
>PVKE010018260.1:0-29753 GCA_004027555.1 Craseonycteris thonglongyai
AGAGAGAGAGAGAGAGAGAGAGATACAGAGACAGAGATAGAACTGAACTGGGGGAGCTCCCAGTTCAGCATATGGTTCTGCACAGACCGGGGCCGGGATTTGATCCCCGGTCCCCGGCGCTGCAAAGTGAGTGCTCAAGCCACTGAGCCACCCCGGCTTCCCCAAATTTATTTATTTTTGACAGAGAAAGAGAGAGAGAGAGAGAGAGAGAGAGATACAGAGACAGAGAGAGAACTTAACTGGGGGAACTCCCAGTTCAGCATATGGTTCCGCACGGGCCGGGGCCGGGATTTGATCCTCAGTTCCCAGCGCTGCAAAGTGAGCGCTTAACCCACTGAGCCATCCTGGCTTCCCCTGGTTTTTATCTTTCATTTTGCATATGTGATACATCACATTGATTGATTTAGATGTGTTGAACCATCCTTGTGCCCCTGGGATGAATCCCACTCCATCATGATGTATAATCTTTTTAATGCATTGTTATATTCTATTTGCAAGTATTTTCTTTAGGATTTTTGCATTGGTGTTCATCAGAGATATTGGTCTATAGTTGTGTGTGTGTGCGTGTGTGTGTGTGTGTGTGTGTGTGATGTCCTTGTGTGTGTGTGTTGGCCTCACAGAATGAGATGGGAAGTATTGCCTCTTCAATTTTTTGGAAAAGTTTGAGGAGGATAGGTGTTAGTTTCTCTTTGAACACCTGGTAAGAACTCATTAGTGAGACCATTTGGGAAGATTTGGGATTATTGTTTTAATTTCTTTACTGTTGATTGGTCTATTTAGCTTATCTAGTTCTTGATGAAGTTTAGGTAGACTATATGTTTCTAAAAACTTGTCCATTTCTTCTAGGTTGCAAAATTTGATAGCAGATAGTCCTTCATAGTATTCTTGTATTATCCTTTGTATTTCTGTGGTATCAGTTTGCTTTTTTGCTTTTTGTTTCTGTTGCTTGTTTCAGTTTGATGGTATTTATGATTGTTTTCTTTTTCTATTTTTGTTTTGGGGTTTTTTTTTTTGCTTTGGTTTTGTTGTTTGTTTGTTTGTTGTGTCCCATTCTAAATTATTTTTGAGTGGTTACCCTGAAGTTTATGTAGAAGAAAGTTTTATGTATGCAGTCGTTTCTTTTCTTAAGGATGTTTCTTATCTCCATTCTCTTTGGAAGTTTAAACCTTTACTTCCTCCTCTTTTATGTTTTTGTTATTCCAGTTTATCCCTATTTATGTTTACTTTTTGTTTTAAGGCCAATCACCTCCTTCAATATTTCTTAAAATGCTGGCCTTGTGCTGGAGAATTCCTTCAGTTCCTGTATATCTGAGGTCTTTATTTCTCCTTCATATCTAAAGAATAACTTTGCTGGGTAGATAATTCTTGGCTAGTAATTTCTCTCCTTTAATGTTTTGAATACTTGATTACACTCCTTTCTGTCTTGTAGAGTTTCTGTTAAAAAATCTGAAGATAGTCAGATAGGCTTTTCATTATAAAGGGTGTCCCAAAAATCATGCAATATTTGAATTTTGCGTCATTTGTACGGTAAAGTGTTGCCAACAAAAAAAAAAAGACAGCGTGACAACTGACAGTTCAGAGTTATTAAAATGAAGTGCTACATGAAAGACCAATACGTTTTCATTGTTGAGCAATAAAAATTTACAATTTTCAATTATAAACCTGTGTTTTCTATCAAAATTACTTCTTGCGTGAATTTTGGGACACCCTTTAGCTTATGGTGTTCTTTATCCTGGCTGCCTTGAAGATTTTTTCCTTGTCTATGAGCTTTGACATCTCAGTATAATGTGCCTTGGAGAGGATCTGTTAGGATTCAAGCAGCTATGGATCCTGTTTCCTTCTTAAATTTGAGGTTCCTGTTCTTTCCATAGATTTAGGAAGTTCTCATCTACTATTTGTCTGAGCAAATTCTCCATGCCCATCTCATCCTGTGCTCATTCTGGAATACCTATTATTATTATGTTACTCTTTTTAATGGAGTCAGATAGTTCTTATAGAGATATTTTATTTCCTTTAACTCTTAGGTCTTTTTCTTCTTCCTTCTGGGACATTTCCAAATTTCTGTCTTTAATTTCACTATTACTTTCCTCCATCTGGTTGGCTATACTTTTTATGCTAGCTATTTTATTTTTTCATTTCTTTGATTATGTTCTTTATCTCCAGGATTTCTATTTGCTTCTTTTTTATAGTTTAAATTTTTTTGTTTGGTCATAGATTTCCTGTCTGAGATCACTTAGCTCCCTCTGTGCACTTCGCCAATTTTCTTTGCTCTCTTTGAGTCTTTTCAGAATTACAATCTTGTATTCTATGTTATTTAGCTCAGATATTTTCATATCTTCCAGTTTCTTTCCTGGAGATTTTCCATTTTCTTTCTTTGTTCACTAGGGTACTCATTGCTGTTGGAGTGTTTCTCTCCCTGGGTATCAGGACTTTTCCTCTGGTATATGTGAAGAGATCTTTCTTTTCTGTTCTAGCTGGTGTTGCTGCAGTGTCTTACAGTATTTTCTCTTGGTTATTCAGTTTTCTTACAGTGGGAGACTTCCTAGAAGATGAGCTTGTCTTTGCCTCAGTCACCTTGGTCTCTGTGTGGTCCTTTTTGGGAAGATATGATAGGCGATGGTATTCTATGTCTCCGAGATCCCACTGCAGTCAGAAGCTGTCATGCCTGAGCTTCACAGTTGTCCTGGATCCCTCTGCTAGTTTCAGCAGGAAGCGTGTGGGTAGAGTTTGTTGGGAAAGGCATAGTTCTGTTTGTATCACAGAATAATGGTGGCTTCATAGCAGCAGCTCACTGAATGCAGGCTCTGAGTGGAGCTGGGGATGCTAGCCTTGGAAGAGAGCAAGGGGAAGCAGCCAGGCCCTGTATCCAAGGCCACTCAGTACTCCAGTTGTGTCTCTACTTTATCAATGGCCACTTTTTGCTTCAGCTGCCAATGCACCCCTGCTGCTGGCACTCCAGCCACCAGAACACATTTTGGCCACCTACTTCCTGCTCTGGTCACCAGCCTTATGCTCCATGGATCCCATGCTCCAGCTGCCAGCCCAATCTCTGGCAGCCAGATCTATGCTCCAGTCACCCATGGTGATTCCCAGCTGCCACTGGTGCCTCACTCTGGCCACCCACACCACGTTCCCTGCATTCTTGCCCTGGCATCACTCTAGAGCCAGCAGTGCCAGCTTCTGCCATCTGTCCCCCATTCTTACCTCCCACACCTCTGCCTTTGTCTGTTCTAGGCCTCCAACCTGCTCAGAATCATTCTGCTCCTTGTCCCACATTTCCACGCTCCCACCTCACTCTCTCCTCGTCTGGTCTCCGGGTCAACCTCTGAGTCAGTCACTGGGTATGTCTCCAGGTTGTGCTCCATGGCATGTCTCCACACTGCCCCCTATCTTTCTCTCTCACTCACCTTCCTTTCTCTGGCTTTAGGTATTTTTTGGTGATGAGTGGATCTCTCAACTAAGGCGGTGTGTTGCTTAGGGATTCTCTGTTTGGGTTTTAGTTGT
This sequence comes from Craseonycteris thonglongyai, assembly GCA_004027555.1. Lineage (NCBI taxonomy): Eukaryota > Metazoa > Chordata > Mammalia > Chiroptera > Craseonycteridae > Craseonycteris > Craseonycteris thonglongyai. The sequence continues at coordinate 3,505 of PVKE010018260.1, forward strand.
TCAATTTGTTGTTCTTTCCAGAAGAGGTTTCAAGAGCTCCTCTCATGTTGCCATCTTAATGACATCTCTCATATGTTGTTTCAAAATGTTTTCTTTCTGTTTGTTGTTTAAATCAGCTTGAATTTTCCAAGTAAATAAACCCCTGCATCAAAAGCTCCCCTGATAAAAATGCTATCGATGAACTTTATGACTGGGGTTTTCAATTGGTTCAACACTATTTTCTGGTCGTTCAACAGTAAGCCCAAGAAGAGTACTTTGATTATGTAATAAAATGCTGAACACTACAGATTTCAGATTTATGGTGATGTATTTGCATTTTGGTATGTCCCAGATTCATATTGTGTCTTTCATCTCCTGGCTGGAAGAGCTAGAAAAAACATTTTCCTGTAGGCTGTTAGGTGGGTCTCTAATTAGACGTATTACAACTGTGCTTTTATAGAGAGCCCAGAAAGTTGCAGTCTGGTAGGAGAGGATGTTGTTCTGAAAATAGGGACTTATCAAAACTTCTACAACTGTCTTATTAGAGAAAAATACTTTTTGCAGTTGTTCTAACAGTAGTGTTACTCAAAATTTAGTGTGCATATAAGTCACCCAGAAATCATATTAAAATGTCATTGGGATTCACTAGGTCAGTGTTGGGGCTAAAAATTCTTCAATTCCAAAAAATTCCCAGTTGACACTGATGTTACTGGTTCCCAGACCTCACTTTGAGTAGCAAGATTCTATCCTACAGGAACTTAAAAAGAACCAAACAGTAATTATGTGTATGTTGGCTCCCCCAACATACACAATAAGGACTTCTGCTTTAAAACACACACACACACACACACACACACACACACACACACACATTGTCCAACAAACCAATGTAAGTTGACTTCCTGGTTCTTTAGAAAATTAGAAGTTAAAAGATCCATATTAAAATTATAAATGTAGTTTTAATATTTAAATATAACTTTACATAAAAGCAAAAAGGAAGTGCATTAAAATGTTAAGATTTGTGATTTGTTTTCTTGTTTCTGCTTTTCTAAATTTTCTAAAATAAACATTGTTCAATTTTGTATTATAAAAACAATTGATGCTAGGGTTTTTTTTAAGATTTATTTTATTGTTCTCAAGAGAAAATGAGAAAGAGAAAGAGAGAGAAAGGGGAAGGGCCCAGAGCAGTCTCCATAGTTGTACATCATTACTTGTGACATGGTTTCATTATGCACAGGTGGATGTGGGGCCATGCTGGGCAGGAACCAAACTGGGGGGCCTCCCTTATGGGAATAAGCACCCTTACCACTGAGCCACCTCAGGAGCTACCAGTTGCACTGAAGTTTAGCACGTGGGTTTGCATGGGCCAACACCAGGAATTGAACCCCAGACCTCATGATTGTGAGGCAAGTGCTCAACCATCGAGCTATCCTGGCATCCCCAAATGCTAGTTTTTAAAAGGTATATGTTTACAAAACATAAACATATTTTCAGGTTCTTTTTGCCTGTTCTCTCCATCTTCCCACGTGGGACAGCCTTGAGGACTGAGAAAGGTCAAAATTCAATGAACTCCAAATGTATCCAACATTACATTTAAAAGCCAAAGACTTGTTTTTAGATTTTATCTTAATGATGAATATGTCTGTAGCTTCACTAACAGTAAATAACTACTACTCTCTAAGAGCCTTTTACGATGAAAAGTTTTTTGTTAGAAAACTCTGGACTTCCCAGAAGCATTTTATGAATGCCTTTGATAAATTCATGATTATCTTAAAGTGATTCAAAGACAAAAATTGGTTTATTTTCAAACTCTATGGACAAAAATAATTAATTAATTAATTAAAAATTATTGTTGGGATGCCAAGATAGTTCAGTGGTTGAATATTTGCCTCGCAATTGTGAGGTCCAGGGATCAAATCCCAGCCCTAGACCTTGCAAACCCATACACTGAACTGTGGCACAACTGGTATGGCTGGGATGGCTTGGCAGCAAAGGTTCTTGTCTCCCATGACAGAGACTCCAGTTTGGTTTCTGCCCCCACACAGCCCCACGTCCACCTGTGTGAAATGAAACCATGTCACAACTAATGATGCAGAACTATGGAGACTGCTCTGGGCCTTACCCCTTTCTCTCTCTTTCTATCTCACTCCTCGCTTTCTCTTGACAATAAAATTAAATCTTTTTAAAACAGGGAAGGAGAGAGAGAAATTATAGTTGATGATTTGGTCCTAAAAGCAAATAGAAAAACTCTAAGAGTGGCAAGCAATCTTATTAGAGCTTATTCTCTTAACCAATGCCCTACATTACCTTGAATATTTCTTCACATTTCTTGAGCATTTATTATGCACCAGGGACTGTATTAAATACACTAGATGAATTTTCTCATTTAATACAACAACCTATTTTCCCTATTTTATAGATGAGGAAACAACATTAGAGAGGTGCTGTAACGTGCCTGCGAATATACAGTAAGTGGCAGACAAGGCAGGAACTGACTAATTCCAGGCAATACAAGTATATGTCCCAGTGACACTTCATAGAAATCAATAAGCCTATCAAAAATACAGTGTGGGGGAAGCCGGGATGGCTCTTCAAGTTGAGTGCTTGCTTTGCAGGCCCAGTGACCGAGGATTGAATCCTGACCCCAGTGAACCCATATGTTGAACTGGGGTGTGCTTCCCATGTGAGAAGCCCCCAGTTTGGTCCCCCCCACCCCCAGTTTGGCCCCTGGCTCAAGGGGGTGTGCCTCCCATGAGAGAGGCCCCCACCCAGTTCCCATCCTGCACAGCCCCCGCCCACATGTGTGAAATGAATCCATATCAAAAACTGATTACATGCAACTATGAAGACTCCTCTGGGCCCTCCCCTTCTCTCTATCTCTCTCTGTCTCTGTCAAAAACAATAAAATAAATCTTTTAAAAGTCTAAAAATGCAGTATGTGCTAAATCATCTCACATTTGTTTTCTGATTGATAGGCTTCTAATTAATCCCCAGTTTATGCATTAGCTGTTTTCATTATACTCAGCCCCTTATTGTTTTATAACCACACATTAACTGAAGCTTATCCACTGGGAGCTTCAGAGAAACATTCATCTATTTTCCTAAATTGACTCTGTATGTGGACTTCTATAATTTTCTCATTTTAAAATAAATATTGAATAGATATGTGTATTGAATGTTTGGAGGGGCTATTTCTTATCATCATATCATTTTTCTACATGTTACCTGATTTTCAATCTTATTTGTGCTAATTTTTCTCATTTGTGTTGCCGTTGAAGTTGTAAGTTCCTTCTGGGCATGGGCCATGTCTTTTCTCTCGGAAACAACAGTTTCAGAACAACAGAGTGAAAGAAAAAATACTCAGTAATGGTTGCTTCTGGGTTACTGGGTTCATGAGTAATATTTATTTTTTCTGTACTTCCCAAATTTTTCATTAAGCACTTATGATTAGGAAAAATTATTATTTTATATCATTTTAACTTTCCCTGTCCAGGATTGCATGTGTTGATTTCTACAGAACATTCTTTCAACACTGCAAAAATATCTAGAAGTGACACTAGTAATAAATAGAAATAACATTCTTACATTCAACCCAAGGCAAGAGTTGTATGTGTTAGAAGCCTAATGAGAGGATAGCCACTCCAATAGGGAGGAAGGAGGAAAGTTAGAGGCAAAATATTTTAACAACTTCACCATTGCGTCCATGAATCCAAGTGACCCAGGTTTGTAAACATGTAGAGTGCTTTCCACAGGTTCACAGAACAAAACCTCACTGTGTTCTACATGAGAGGGGACACAGCCTGCGGTAACTACATAATTATCACCTGCCTCAGCATACAGAGCCACTCGTAGTTCCAGAGACACTTTGTCTAAGTGGTGTGATGCATCTGAAATTTTGTTTGTGATACTCTTAAGCACAGACTCTGATATAAAAGGTACTGAAGTTAGTCAGTTCTGGAGAGATCTTTATTCTTCCATCTAAGGAAAAACACTTATGGTATTATAGAAGCTAGAAAGATAAGGCTTTTTAAAAAGAGATATATTTTTCTGGCATTGCTAATATTTTGAAATAAGTAGAAACCATTACTGTCTGCTTCCGGATGCTCTCGTTATTGTTGAGCCTTCTGATGTTATCAGTTGTGACCTGGTGACATCACAGTGAATTGGCTGAGTTGTAATCATCACCCAAGTGCTGCTGAGAGGACAGATGGTTGAAAGAATGACAGAAAAAGTGTTAGAATCTCTCCTATGCAAGAGTCAGAGAGGAAATTGCTACCATCTTCATGGTCCACTGCGGGAACACGTACCATGTGCTGGGAGCACCAGGGGACAGCCCCAGCTGTCCTTGTCAGAGCAACCCAGAATTGAAGTTTACAATGGCTGCTCCAAGAGGTTGGGCTAGGCCACAAGCAAAAACTGCAGATCACAGACACAGAGGACAGGTACAGGAGGCTGGGGTGCACTTTGAGATGAGGTTCTCTAAAAAATATAATAAAATCTTCTACAATGCCTCTATGAGGTGGGATGGAGGTACAATTTCACAGAATGTCTTTCTTAATTCCTTCTGGAAATACAGGTTTTCTTCTGGGCTATAATCCTAATGAGGTAGCTTGGTGAATCCTTGAAGGACAATCATTAAAAGCCTAGTGTCATGATTTGTAGACTGACTGACTGAGTTCAAATCCCATTTCTGACAACAATCTCGTGTAGTTATTTAACTCTCTCAGCCTTTGCTTCATCATCTGTGAAATAAATCATGGGACTTAACTCACAGAAATGCTATAAGAATTAATTAAATAAGAAGATATTTATAAAGTCTATGTATATAAATTACATAGTGCCTGGCTCACAATAGGTTTACAAAAATGATAGCTATTACTAATTGTTTGTGGGTCTTTGTGTATATAAAATTGTGTGTATTCATGTAAATAAGTATATAAACATATGTGAGGTATCTATGGATACCTTATTTATTTCTTTTATATCTCGTGCCAAAGAAAGATGATAAGCATTCTGGTTTGGGTTTTGAATTTATTGAAAGAGATTAAGGGCATGTGAAATATTTTATGTGTCAGACCCCCAATAATAAGTCCAAATAAGTGTCCCAAAATAAAGTTACCCTGTCTTCTTGGTTAATGGCTTTCCAAACTCATTGAGAGTCCATTTAGGTAAAATATTGTCTGAGTTTCTATATGTCAAAGAAAAATTGCACATAACAGAGTTTAACAGGCAAGGAAGAGGACTTGAGTATTACAAAATGGGTCAAGTCTATTGCCCTAGAAAGATGAAACTCAACTTCCTTAAAAATGAGAAGCAGGAAAGTTTTCAAGTGATAGGGTGAGCTTATGGGAAAGTGCTAGAGGATGTTGGGATGGGGCGGGTTAAAATGATTAGGCCATTTGTGTTTGCCAATTGACATTTTGGCTTATCCAATTAGGCTCCTTCCCTTCCACAGAGACTGGGAGATCTGGGTGCTATCTTTCTTGATTACATTTTAAAGGATGGCTCCTGGGTCCTTGAAAAAGATGGTCCTAGTCAGGGGTCTCCAAACTATGGCCCGCGAGGTCCTCTCATCTGGCCCATGGAGACCTTTTTATCTGAATACAATAATATTAAATAAATAATTAAAAACAACATCTCTGTTTTGATTCTTTTTTATTTGGACTTCAAGTGTGTAGTCGGCCCCCAAACTGCTGTTTGATAGTTAATGCGGCCCGAGGGCTGAAAAGTTTGGAGACCCCTGTCAAATGATGAAACAGGCAAGAGTCTAAGAAAATATTTCACTTCAAATGGGCAAGGAAAGAATATACAATTACAAGTTTTCTAAAGTAAATGCTCCAAAAAAAAAACAAAACAGATAGGTCAGTGACCTACAGTCAGGAAGAAGCCTGTCTGAAGTTGTAGGACATGTGAAGGTCGTGTTGATCATATTCCCAACAGAGCAAGATCAGTCTTAATGCATCAGTGAAGGAGAAAGCCACCTAAGGCATTTTTTCTCCTGGTTCTACCAGGCATCACTTGCCCAAAACTAGCTCCCCGCCCCCATCTATCATAGCCTCCTTTCTTATTTTTCTGGGCATTCCCACCACTCAAGTCACTCCCCTTTGTCATACAGGGGGATGCACCATTTGTGGAAGACTGCTGTTACCATGCTGGTGTGATTAAGCAGCAGCAAAGGACTGCATCTCTAGTAGCCCTGCTCTCAGGGCAAGACCCTCAGCAAAATTTCAAAGTAGACAAAGCCTCTCCAACTTCTTCTCCCTTCCCTGAGCCCTCCTGCGGTTTCAGACAACTCGTGCCCCCAGAATCTCTCATCTCCTTTTCTTTCCTCCCAAAAACCTTGCTCCTGCATCTTATACTAAAATGCAAAAATAAAATAAAATGAATCTTATACTAAATGGCTCTGACCAACAGCGGGTTAGAATCTTTAAAGACCTTCTCCTTAATGCTGAAACTTCTCCCTCCCAGTAAATGGCTACCACACTGAACCACAAGACAGGAAAGCACCAAGGAGGATTCAGTCCACCAAGGACAAGACCTGGATAGTTCTGGAGTAGCCCAGTGCCAGGCCAAGGAAAGCAGGCACTAAAGTGGGTGCGTAGAGATGGGGGAGGATGAAAATTTGGGAAGTGCTTGAAGAAATATATCAAACGAAAATGTCTCACCAAAGTGGGATGATGGAAGACCAATGTTTTTTCCCTTATTTTTGCTTCAGGTGAGTTCTAGAGCTGAAAATATAAAGAGTATATATATACACACACATACACACACTCATACATATACACACACATACATATATATAAAACCACACAATATATATGTGTATATATATGGATTATGTATATATAAGGATATATATATATCCTTCTTTTCAACTTTAAAGCATCATCAGAAGCCTTTCTTTATGGCCTCAAAGCTATTTTGTGAGAATTATCCTTACTCCAAATACCACCTCAACTGTTTCTATAGCTACTCTTTCTAATAATACCAATTTATTTTTATTGTTTTTGACAGAGAGAGATACAGAGACAGAGATAGAGAGAAGGGGGAGGGCCCAGAACAGTCTCCAGAGTTGTACATCATTGGTTTTTCCACATAGTTTCATTCCACAGGTGGGCACGGGGCTGCACAGGGCAGGAACTGGGCCGGGGTCTCACCTCAGTGAGACTGAACTGGGGTGGGGGCACTCCCCAGTTCAGCACATGGGTCCACACGGGCCGGGGTTGGAATTCGATCCTCAGTCCCCGGGGATGCAAAGTGAGCGCTTAACCCACTGAGCCATCCCAGCTTTCCCAATAATACCAGTTTTAATGTATGCCCCAAAAGTATGGCAAAATATAATAAGCTAACATTTATAAGGCAGAAAAAAAAGAGCATCAGGTATGTAATAAGTGCTATACACATATTAGCTATTAGATGATGATGATGATGATGATGATGATGATGATGATGATGATGATAATGATGATGCTCCTACCACAGCCCTGATTGTAAGGAATCTTTGGCAAAGGCAGGGTAGAAAAGTGCCCTAATTATAACTGCTGGGCTAAAATAGAAACTTAATAAATTTCTAAAAAGGAAGATGTAATCATCTCGTTCATTGTAAAGACTTAAGATAGCGAATGAGTGGTATTTTTCTAGGGACAGACTCCTAAGGACGCTGCTCTTGCTACTGTGGATCAGTCAATGCCACACAGTAACTGAACCTAGTCTTACTTGAAGTTATCTCTAGCTAGCATCATAGATACACAAACAATCTGGCTGTGGAGGGCTGGCAACTCTGGTGATATCTCTTAAGATATTTCTTGTAAAAAATGCATCAGTAAAGCAAATATAAAGAAAAGTTCTGTGATATTTGAGGGGTTGCCTCTCTTGACTCCTGTCAGCATCCTTAAAATTTACAGGCTAGATTTATTACATAACACCAAGAACTAGCAAAAGCAGTTCTGCTTCTGGGGAAAACTAACTTCCAAAATAAGCAATAGAACTGTTGATATAGGGTAATTCAGTGCTAAACTGACCCAGCAGGGTGTTTTGTTGTTCTTTTTTTTCTTAAAAAGGAACAGTGCCATAAAGATAGTTTATGTTTATGCATGACCTAAATCTTTCACTTCCTCTTGCAGGAAAGAAGCAGATGTTCAGTGTAAGGCTGGGGAGGGAACGGGGAAGATGAAGGAAACAAACTAAATTGTGATTCAACTGGTTCTTTAAAGCATCAGCCAGAAGCTCATTCTCTCATGTAAGTGCTTAAAACCCCAACACGGAACAGTCTCTTCATATTTGTACATATATTAATTCTTTATGTTCTATCTACTCCTCTTTAATAATTATTTATTTATTTTTATTGTTTTTTGATAGAGAGAGAGAGATACAGAGACAGAGAGAGAACTGAACTGAGGGAGCTCCCAGTTCAGCATATGGGTCCGCACAGGCCGGGGCCAGAATTCGATCCCTGGTCCCCGGTGCTGAAAAGTGAGCGCTTAACCCACTGAGCCATCCCGGCTTCCCCTTTTTTTAATAATTATTTATTTATTTTTATTGTTTTTTGATAGAGAGAGAGAGAGAGAAAATCTACTCCTCTTTAAAGGCACAAGTGTAATAAAAACAAAGTCAACAATTACACAAGTCATCTTTTCAACAAATGATGCTGAGACAATTAGATATCTACAAGGATAAAAATTAAGAATATTACTTCACACCACACAAAATAGTTAACTCAAAATGAATCTTAGACTTAACATTTCTTATTAAATGTAAGAATTAAAACTACACAACTTTTAGAAGAAAACATAGGAGAAAATCTTCGTGACCTTAGATTAGGAAAAGATTTCTTAGATATATCAACAGAACGGCCCATAAAAAACCGTGATAGGGGAAGCCAGGATGGCTCAGCAGGTTAAGCGCTTGCTTTGCAGCCTCCAGGGACTAAGGATCAAATCCCGGCCCATGCAGACCCATATGCTGAACTGGGGTATGCTTCCCATGCAGAAGGCCCCCAGTTCAGTTCTTGCATCCCCCACCCCATTCAGCCCCTGTTTCAAGGGGGTGTGCCTCCCATGCAGGGAGCCCGCAGCCCAGTTCCCACCTTAAGCGGCCCCACCCACCTGCGTGGAATGAAACCATGTCAAAAACTGATGACGTTCAACTATGGAGACTGCTCTGGGCTCTCTCCCTTCTCTGTGTCTCTCTTTGTCTCTGTCTCTCTCTGTCTGTCAAAAACTATAAAATAAATCTTTTTAAAAAAAGCCTTGATAAATTGGACTTCATTAAAATTTAAGTTTTGTACCTCAAAAGGCACCATTAAGTAAATAAAAGACAGGACATAAATTGGGAGAAAGTATTTGCAAATTATATATCTGATAAAATATTTATATCCAAAATATGTAAAGTCTCAACAATTCAATAGAAAGAAAAATAATCCAATTTAAAAATAAGCAAAAGAATTGTATGAATATTTTACTAAAGAAGATACATGAATGGCCAATAAGCAAATGAAAAGCTACTTATCTTCATTTGTCACTAGAAAAATTCAAAATAAAATTGCAATGAGATGCTACTTTACATTCACTAAAATAACTAAAAGCCAAAGGCCTACAATAGCAAGTGTTGAGTTAGACACTGGGAAACTAGGAGCCTTATGTATCACTGGTGGAAATGTAAAATAGTATCACTACTTTGGAAAATAGTTGGGCAGTTTCTTAAAAATTTAAACATAAATTAATCATTAAATCCAGCAATTCTCCTAGGTATCTACTCAAGAGAAATAAAAACATGCATCCACACAAAGACTAGTACATGAACATTCACAGTAGCATATTCCTAATAGCCAAAACCTGAAAACACTCCAAATGCCCATCAACTTATAAATGGATAAATAAAATGTGTTATATCTATACAATGGAATATTATTCTGCAATGAAAAGGAATGAAGTACTAATACATGCTACAATGTGGATAAACCTTGAAAACATGCTTAGCTTATTGAAAGAAGTCTCAAAAAGCTATGTATTGTATGATTCGGTTTATTTGAAATATCTAGAATAGGCAGATCTATAGAGACAGAAGTAGATTAGTAGTTGCCTTGGGCTGGGGAAAGAGATAGTTAGAGATGATTAAAATATTCTAAAATTTATGATGATAAATTTTGATGATAATTTCACAACTCTGTAAATTACTAAAATTATTGAATTGTACAGTTTAAATAATTACTTTCTATGGTAAATTATATCTCAATAAAACTGTTAAACACAAATACACAAAACAAAAAGCTAATATTGATGTCAAAAAATATTCGATTTTAAAAAATGATTGGATTTAAAACTGATCTTCCTGACAGCCAAATCAAGGCAAAGAAATTCACAGGGCTACATAACATTCTTTTTGTTTTTTGTGTGTTTGTTTGTTTTTAAACGGAAAGAGGGAGAGGGAGAGGAGAGAGAGAGAAAGAGAGAAAGGAAGGAAGACAATTTACTCTAAGAAAAAAGTTTTTTTCCTAGCTGGGAAAATAATTTACTATGTACTATATACATATAGTAACAGCAGCACCAGTATAAATGACATGTACGGACTTCAAGATGTTTCATACATGCTATTTTTTGTACAAGACCTCAGTAAAAGTTGTATCTTGTTAAGTCTTAAAGTGAGCACAGAATTTTCTGTGTGGAGCCAGAAAAATACACTGAAGAACCAAGTTTGGGATTAGGTGACTCAATACCAGAAAATTACTAGAAAAAGCCAAAGGAATGAATGTTTAGCATCTCCATTTGGCTGTATTTCTCACACACCATTTTCTCATTAGGGTTTTCACAAGGTTTCTATACAAGACAATTCAAAACTGAGTTTACTGGTGAATTACTTATTTTTATACCTATTCTCTGTGGCTGGTTGAAAGGGAGATTCTTGTACTAGGACTCCACACAGTGGGGAAACTAGGATGTCTGATTTATGCTCTTGCCCAGTAGTATGGCCTTAACAGAGTGGACTAAGAACAACTATAGTTAAATAAAACTTTTCTAAAGAAAGCAACTTTGGATCTGCAAAGCCATTAATGTCTGTACCTACAGCACTTAAGAGAGATCCTTGGCCTGAGAGATTCTTTTAAGGGAGAAGCTGGCAACCATCTGTACTTGCCAGTTCTGAACTTTAATGTGGCTCCTGTGGAGCCATTAATTTGGAGTAGAATTGAGTTTTCATGGCTCTGATGGGTGGTGTAGGTTCCAAAATACACACTACCATCCTACCACCCATAAAACATAACTACTCTTACCTGTTCAACAGAGCTATGAAACTCTACTTCACAAGAACACATTCTAAAAAAATAGCATGATTGACACTGAGGTTTTTCTCCTGATAGAAACCAACCATTCAGTGTAGAACCATGTTATCAGCACAGAGAATAGTGCATATCTTCTTGTTTGCTATGTCAAGAGACATAGCTTCTGGCTTATCTAAAAAAGCTGACTTAAATTATTGTAAGTTAAAATTAAAGAACTGGGCACAGCCACATTTAATCCTACCTCAAATTGGAATTTATCTCAAGGAGCTCACCCTGTTTCATGACAGGGACTGTGATAGAGCCACCAGAGAAAAATAAAAAGCCTTGAACTGAAATAAATCCTACCATGTCACTCTACATACATGCCACAAAAATCTTTTAATGTCTTAATTTCAACAACAACAACAAAAAGTGAAAAAGAAGAAAAAACAAGCTACTTAAATAATGGACACAGGACTTGAATAGGTATTTCTCCAAGAAGATATACAAATGGGTAATAAGCACTTTAAAAAATTATCAACACTACTAATCATTAGGGAAATGCAAATCAAAAGTACCAGGAGATACCACCTTGCACCCATTAGATAGGCTACTATTGAAAATAAATAGAGATAGATAGATAATAGATAATAGATAAATTGTTAAATTGCAAATGTCAAAAAACATTAGATTAAAAAGAATATTCATAGTAGCATATTCCTAATAGCCAAAGTGTGGGTGTAGAGAAATTGAAATCTTTGTGCACTATCACTAGAAATGTAAAATGATACAGTCTCTGTGCAAAAGAGTATGGTGGGTCTTCAAAAAGTTAAAAATCGAGTTGCCACGTGATTCAGCAATTCGGCTTCTTCTGGGTATACACCCAAAGGAATTGAAAGTAGGGACTCAGATATTTATACATGCATGTTTACAGCAGCGTTATTCACAATAGCCAAAAGGTGAAAGCAACCTGTGTACATTAACAGATAATTAAAGGAACAAAATGTAGTATATATCATGTACACACAATAAATTATTCAGCCTTAAAAAGGCTGACACATACTACATGAATGAACCTTGAGGACATTATGTTAAGTGAAATGTCAGTTAATCACAAAAAGTTAAATATTGTATGAGTCTACTCACGTGATAAAGTAGAATGGTGGTTGTCAGGGGATGGGAGAAAGGGCAGTTGTTTACTGAGTATCAAGTTTCACTTTTGCAAGATGAAAAAGTTCTGGAGATTGGTTGCACAACAATACGAATATATTTAACACTACTTAACTTAAAGATGGTTCAGGGGGAAGCCCGGATGGCTCAGTGGGTTAGGCGCTCACTTTGCAGCCCCGGGGACCGAGGATCGAATCCCGGCCCTGGCCCGTGCAGACCCATGTGCTGAGCTGGGGAGTGCCCCCAGTTCTCAACGGGGCGAGACCCCCACCCCGTTCCCACCCTGTGCAACCCAGCGCCCACCTGTGGAATGAAACTATGTGGAAAAACCATTGATGTGCAGCTGTGGAGACTGTTCTGGGCCCTCCCCCTTCTCTCTGTCTCTGACTGTATCTCTCTCTCTCTCTCTCTCTCTCTCTCTCTCTCTCTCTGTCAAAAACAATAAACAAATCTTAAAAAAAAAAAAAAGATGGTTCAGATGGTAAGTTTTATGTACCATCTATTTTACCACAATGTTCTTAATCAATTTCTCCATTAGTTAAATCTCATGCCAACAAATCAGTTGCAGAACCAAGTTCAAAGGATGCCAAATTTAAGAAGGATGTCAAACCTACTGAACAAGACCTATGGTTTTATTAAGAAAAAAAGCTGATACCAAGTTGCCCTTTGGTAGCTGTTGCGTATTATATTTTGAGCCTGCACTTCAGGGTCTTCACCACATCTTTACCAAGCTTAAGCTTTGAGAAGTGAAGACAAACAGGAAGATGAATATGGAAGATCACTGGCCCAGAAATCTGGCTTTTCACAATGGCTTAGTTCTTACTCACTATATAATTTGGGCCTCTGTGTTTGAGAAGGTTAGAAACATTTCTAACAGTGTATTATAGCACTATATCAACCAGCTAGCTTTTGTGGAAGGAGAAACCTCTGATTAACTGTGATGTTGATAAACTGCCCCCAACTCTCCCCATTATTCCATTGTGTCGGGAGGGAGTGAGGGAAGTGAGAAATGAGGTTGTGCTCAATTCTGGCTGTTACTCTATCTCAAGCATACCATAGTCCTTGAAAGGAAATGGCTTACTAAAAAGCCCTGCCACAACCACCTCCATGTCACAGTGAATTAGACACAATCGGGCAAACACCTCACATTCCCATCCAGGTCCATGCCTACACGTTTATCTGCATCCGTGTCAGCAATTCCATCCTCCTTCCATTACAGTGGCAGCACAGTTCTCTCTTGTTGTCAAGGGCTAATTCCTTTGACCCACCTTCTGGATCCCATCCCTTCTGCATTATCAGGAGCCTTGTTTCAACCATTATTCACTCAACCCTGTATCTTCATGCATTCCCCTCATTTTAGCAAGTATATGTGTTCACGTCTCACCCATTCTTTAACTCATTTTTAAAAACTCAAAATGTGGCATATATATAATGAAATATAACTCATCCCTAAAAAAGGAAATCCTGCCACTAGCTACAACATGGATGGACCTTGAGGGCATTATGCGAAGTGAAGCAAGTCAGAGAAAGACAAATGTTTTATGATCTCACATATATGTGGGATCTAAAAAACAAAACAAAAACAAACAAATTTACAGAAACAGGGAACAGATCGGTGGTGCCAAAAGTGAAGGGTGGGGGCTGGGGGAAATGAATAAGGTGTTCAAAAGGTACAAGCTTCCAGTTACAAGATAAATAAGCTGTGGGGATATAGTATACAGCATGGTGACTATCGTTAACAATATTGTATTGTATATTTGAAAGTTGCTAAAAGATTAGATCTTAAAAGTTTTCTTCACAAGAAAAAAAATTGTAACTCTGTGAGGTGATGGAAGTTAATCTTTTTGTAGTAATAATTTTGCAATATATACATACATCAAATCATTATGTTTTACACCATAAATTGATACAATGTTATATGTCAATTATATCTCAATAACTGGGAGGAAAATAAATACTCCTAGACCCTTTATGCCCCCTTTAAAACTGTGCCATCTCAAAGCCAGAATTCTTAAAACTTCAGTCCACATTTGTCTTCACTTCCTTATCTCATCAGCCAACCGAAACCTCACTGCAACTAATCTCACCAAAGTTACCAGCAATTCTCCTGTCGTCAGGTTTAAGAGGCGTTTAAATTGTCATATTACGGAACTGCTCTGCAGCACAGACTTGTTAACCAGGCCAAGATACTTGAGGCATCATCCTCCTTCACCTTGTCCTGCCTCCTCAGACTGAGCTCTCCTCCACTCCATCAGCTATTATCAGTTCCTCTAATCAGGGGCTCACATCACCTCCCTCTTTAGTCTAGTTTCATAGAGCACAGTGTTAATATTGAGTAAACCTCTAGAAACATTTATTGATAGATTGGTTCAACTAATGCAGTGGCTCTCAACCCTGGCTGCTCATTCAATTTCTCAGAAACTTTTATAGGAATATCAGTACTTCAACTGATAGTATTTCTGACTTAATTGGCCTTGGATAAGCCACAGGCAACACTATTTTCCAAAAGCTTCCCAGGTGAGTTTTGGTGCTTTCAGGCAAACCTGTCATCCCATGCTAGGGCTATAAGGACAGGAAATTTGTAAAATGCATAACTGTCATTTTAAACTTAACCCTTTACTTAGATTCTAGGTGGATATTTAGAATTCTGAGATAGAGTAAATTTTAAAGGTCTTTGTAATAGCTTACAGTAGAAAGATGTTTAAAATCAGACCATCCATGGTCATGCCACATCTGTAATCCCAGGAGATTTCTCTTATCCTTACTCAACCAGGAGCCAAAGAGACTGACCAAGTCACAGATTTTGTCAAATGAACAAGTGGCCCCGATGGCCATGAACACAGAAGCTTTTTTCTTTCTTTCCCTTCTAAGTCTGCCAGGATTCTTGGGAGTGCCTTCTCCCCACCCTTCCCCTAATTTTCAAGAACCAACAGGCCCATATCCTTCCAGAAGCTCTGGCCTTCCCTTTCTCTTCTGCCTTGAGGGTGCAGAGCCTGCTGCAAGCCTGGCTCAGTTGAAAAAGCCTGCCAGTTACTGTTCATGAGAGAGGAGTCTCTCACAGGGATGGCGTGACCAGAGAGACATTCACACCAAGACAGTTTTGTTTTGTGGTTTTTTTCGAGGTTAGAGTAAAGAAGCAGGAAAGGAGTTGGTCAAAAGAAGGCTAGAAGAGAAGAAGCAAAACAACTATAAAAATTTGTGTCTCAACCACACTAAGAAAAACTCATCCATCTGGCCCAGCTTTTCCTCCCATATTTTGTTACACACACACATCTACCTGTCCACCTTCTTATTCTAGAGAGGGAAAAGGAGAGGTCACAGAGAGATAATATTTTAAAACTGCATCTTGAATAGTGACCCACCTGATATTTCAAGGTAAGTTGAACAGTCATCTCAGTAGCAAGGGAACTAAGTCTTAAAGGTCTGAACAGAGATTGTGGAAGATTCTAGAATCTCGTGTTGCCAGAATATTCAGGAAGTCTAGATATTTCTTTTCTACCAGACCCTTCTCAGCAGAGCTAGAATCTCACCAAACACACACACACACACACACACACACACACACACACACACACTACACCAAAATTTAGTTTGTGAAAACTGAGGCCATTATCCAAAAGCCAAGACAAGATCACATATTCTGCTTCATATTGTGAATGGCTTAATAACAAAGAATTTATGCTACTGTTGGTAAAAATCCGGTTCTACATATGTTTACCTATTGGAGATGTGAAATAAATAGAAGGGTTAAGCGCTCACTTTGCAATGCCAGGGACCGAGGATCAAATCCCCGCCCCGGCCCATGCGGACCGGGATTGGGGAGTCCAGTTCAGTTCTCTCTCTGTCTCTGTATCTCTCTCTCTCTCTCTCTCTCTCTCTCTCTCTCTCTCTGTCAAAAACAATAAAAAAAATTATAGGGAAACCAGGATGGCTTAGTGGGTTAAGCGCTCACTTTGCAGCCCTGGGGACTGAGGATCGAATCCTGGCCCCAGCCTGTGCGAACCCATATGCTGAACTGGGGAGTGCCCCCAGTTCAGTTCTCACCGGGGTGAAGACCCCAGCCCAGATCCTGCTCTGTGCAGCCCCGTGCCCACCTGTAGAATAAAACTATGTGGAAAAACCAATGATGTACAACTATGGAGACTGTTCGGGGCCCACCCCCTTCTCTCTGTCTCTGTATCTCTCTCTCTCTCTCTCTCTCTCTCTCTCTCTCTCTCTGTCAAAAACAATAAAAATAAATCTTTAAATAGAAGTAAAAGAGGGAGAAAGAGGGGATGGAACAACTATTTGCAAAGGGCAGCAAATTCAAGCAAGGCTGATTATTGCAAAACATATGGCATTGGTCCTAATGTTTGCCCAAGGCAAAGGTTGCTATACTTGTGATTTTAGCCTTGTTTGTCCCCCTTCTTTATTATGAGAAAAGGGTAAAGGTTGTTCCGTGTAGGAGAGTGGAACTATGAGTAGTGGGTAACATTATGAGAAACAGATTTTAATTCTGTCAGAAGAGCTGCCTAAGAAAACAACAAAATTCCCACACTCTATATTCACAGGCAGGGTAACTGCTGCTTAGAGCTGTAGCAGGGGATCGTTGAGGAGACCATTGGATTTTTTTTTTATTATTGTTAAATTTATTAGGGTTACATTGGTGAGTAAAAATTATATCAGTACCAGGTATACAATTCTTTCCATCAGGGTTTTTGTTTTTTTTGTTTTTTTATTTTATTGTTTGTCTGATGATCTACAACTATAGAGACTGCTCTGGGCCCTCCCCATTCTCTCTGTCTCTCTCTCTCTCTCTGTCTCTATCAAAAACAATAAAATATATCTTTAAAAAGATTTTATTGTTTGTGAGAAGGTGAGAGAGAGAGAAGGAGGGCAGCCCCAGAGCAGTCTCCATAGCTGTACATTAGTTGTGATATCTTTTAATTTCACACAGATGGATGTGGGGCCAAGTGAGGTGGTAATTGAACTGAGGGGACTCCTGCATGAGAGGCGAGAACCTTCACTGCCTTCCCAGCAGTAATAAGTTGTGTCTCAGGTCAACATATGGGTTTGCATGGTCCAGATCCAGAATTCAATCCCTGAACCTCGAGGGTGCAAGGCAAGTGCTCAACCTGCTGAGCTAGCCCAGCTTCCCCCCACTGGGTCTTTAACATGCCTTTTGGCCTAAAGAGCCAATAATGGCAAAAACATAGACTATTGAAATTGTCTCTAATCTAATAAGTTTATTGGAAAAATTTAAAGATCTATTAATTACTCAGCACAATAATAGCTTTTGTAAAGAAGAGAGAAAAGCAATTACATTATAGAACTAGATTAGAAAGAAAGTTAAAGAATGGGGTCATCTAAATAGGAAAAAAGATAGAACAAATAAGTAGAAAAAAATACAAAAATCAGAAAATTTCTGGGGATGCTGGATAACTCAATGGGTTGAGCACTCGCCTTGCAGCCATGGGGCCCAGGGATCAAGTCATGGCCCTGGCTCATGCAGGCCCACATGCTGAACTTCAGCACAGCTTGTGGCCAGACGCATGGTGGCAAGGGTTCTTGCCTCCCACGCAGGAGACCCCCAGTTTGGTTCTGCCCTGCATGGCCCTGCATCCACCTATGTGGAGTGAAACTATGTCAATACTGGTGATGTACAACTATGGAGACTCCTCTAGGCCCTCCCACTTCTATCTGTCTCTTTCTGTCTCTCTGTCTCTCTCTCACACGCACCTTCTCTCAAACCATAAAATATATCTTTTTATTAAAAAAAAAAAATCCAGAACCTTTGGAAATCTTTATTTCTCCTAATAACAACCATGAGGACTTATTCTTTGTTCAAAAAAAAACCAAAACATACTATCCCAATGTTCTGCCTGGTTACTCCCTTGCTTGACTCATTTCCACCCAAAGCTAGGGAGGGAAAACCAGAATGAGGTATCTGTTAGGTGTCAGCCACACTTTTACACTTTCCTAGCTCACACTGTGTGGATTTTATAGCCAGCTGCCTCCCCTTCGTGATTAATGTAGCTCCACTGAAACCTCTTGTTCTCTTCTCCGCCCACCTGGAACAAGAACCAGTGCTTCTCAGGATGGAGCTGAGTGGCCAGTAGGAAGAAGGTTTATATATATGATGAAAGATGATGGAGTAACAAAGACTTGATAACTTGCTTACAGTGAGATCCCAGAATTGAGTTCTTCTGGACCTGGGGAAGAGTACAATGCAAACACCCCTATCAGATACCATATATCCTTGCTGGGCAAGCAGGGACTTCAAAACTTACCCTTCCCAGGCCTTCTGTGGACTACAACCCATCCTCCACACAACGTTCAGGTCTTTCTGAATTACAACCTGATCCTGGTTCTTCCTTGAATGAGTTATTCAGTCCCTTTCTCCTACATGCAAAGTTTGACAGTTAAGTTCAAGAACTTGCCACTGTGCACTTACATTGGCAGCACTGTACAAACAACTTAGTAAGGTTTTATAACCTTTG
Source organism: Craseonycteris thonglongyai (assembly GCA_004027555.1). Taxonomy (NCBI): domain Eukaryota; kingdom Metazoa; phylum Chordata; class Mammalia; order Chiroptera; family Craseonycteridae; genus Craseonycteris; species Craseonycteris thonglongyai. The sequence continues at coordinate 22,387 of PVKE010018260.1, forward strand.
TATATCAGTGTCTCACAGCTGTGTTCGTGTCTATATGTGGCAGTGTCTTGCTGAGTGGCATTCATTAATGCTATTGCCTGTTCTTGTGTGCTGTCGCAAGAATGTCAAACTTGAATTAGAGCAACCAACAAATATTACATTTCTTGTTAAACTTGGCAACAGTAGAAGTGAAATCAGTGCCATGTGAGCACAAGTTTACGAAGATAATGCCATGAAAAAAACAGCAGTGTACAAATGGATTAAACGTTTTTCTGAGGGAAGAGAAAAAACATCACTGATGAAGGGAGGTCAGGGAGGCCAGTAACAAGCAGAGCTGACTAAAACATTGCAAAACTTTATTGAATTGTGTGTCAAATTTGTCAGCTGACTGTGAGAAGCATAGCAGACCAAGTAAACATCAACAGAGAAACAGAAAAATCTTTTTTTTTTTTAAGATTTATTTTTATTATTTTTTGACAGAGAGAGAGACAGACAAAGACAGAGAGAAGAGGGAAGGCCCAGAGCAGTCTCCATAGTTGACAGCATTAGTTTTCCATATAGTTTCACTCCACAGGTGGGCAGGGGGTTGTGCAGGGCAGGAACTGGGCCGGGAGCCTCCCGCATAGGCCCCAGCAAGAACTGGACTGGGGGCACACCCAAGTTCAGCATATGGATTCACCTGGGCCAGGGCTGGGATTCAATCCTCGGGCTCCGGGGCTGCAAAGCAAGTGCTTAACCTGCTGAGCCATCCCCGCTTTCCAAAACAGGAAAATCTCAACTGAAAATCTTGGCATAAGAAAATTGTGTGCAAAAATGTCCCCAAGGAACTCACCAATAAAAAAAAGCAAGTGAGAGTCGAAGTTTGCCAAGACCTTTTGGAGAGACAAGACGATGTTGTGAGCCAAGTTGTCACTGGTGATGAAACATGGGTGTACCAATACAACCCTGAAACAAAGCGTCAAAATGCACAATGGAAGTCAGCCAGTTCTCCATGACCAAAAAATTTCCATCAGTACAAATCAAGAGTCAAAATGATGTTGCTCACCTTTTTTGATATCAGATGGATTGTTCATTATGAATTTGTACCACCTGGACAGTCAAACAAGTTAACTATTTACAAGTGCTGAAAAGGTTGTTTGAAAAAGTTAGACTAAAATGACCTCTTTTTGCCAACAACTCATGGCTCTTGCATCATGACAATGCACCAGCTCACACAGCAATGTCTATGAGGGACTTTTCAGCCAGTAAACAAATAATTGTGTTAGAACACCTACCCTACTCACCTGACTTTTTTCTTTACCTGAAGGTAAAGGAAATATTGAAAGAAAGACATTTTGATGACTTTCAGAACATCAAGGGCCATTTGACGATGGCTCTGATAGCCATTCCAGAAAAAGAGTTCCAAAATTGCCTTGATGGGTGAACTAGGCACTGTCTTCAGTGCATAGCTTCCCAAGGGGAATACTGTAGAGGTGACTGTAGTGATATTCAGTAATGAGGTATGTAACACTTTTTCTAGGATGAATTCATAAACTTAATTGTCAGACCTCTATCAACTCCTTTGAACAGAATTCAGGGCCTTTCAAGATCCAGCCTTTGTCTCTTTCTCCAATCTCATTTCCTACCATCCCAGGTCTTACATTCTTACAAACAAGTCAACACAACATTATGTTTTATATCTCTGCCTTTGTGGGTATTTTTCTCCCTCTTTCCAGTGTTTGACCACTTGATGAACTCTACAGGTGTGGTCAATCCTGGGTTTTTCCTGAGTTAAAGCAACAAGGTGCCAGTTCCCCTGAAGCAGTATGTGAGTGAAGCCATGAGGAACTGAGAAGCTCTTGCTCATTTTACTGTTGCCATATGCAAACAACTCACCTAGGCTCCTCCAGATCTCACCTTTTGTGGGAAATTAGCAAAGCAACACCTCTTTCCAAACCATTGTGGTTGGCCCTCTTTTGCCTAGAGGGAAGATGAATGAGAAAGATTTAAGGTGATGCTATTCCTTAAATGACCCTAAGGTCATTTAAATGACCCTAAGGAGACCACACTCTTTTCAGAATGTTCTAGGCAGCAAAGATTCACACTCTATTAAAATAAGTATGCTCTTGTAAAGAGCACAGGGCATGGATCTGTGAAAGCTCTACACTAATATTACCTACCTTCCTTCCAGTCTTTCTCCTTCCTTCTCTCCATCTCACCACCACCACTTGCACCAAATTTAGCATCTCATGGTCACTGGACTTGGACTAAAGATTTAACATAAAATAATGAAGTTAGTTTTAATTTTCACTTCTTCAAATCTTTTCATTGAAGTCACATATAAGGTTTCTTTTGATACATTGCAGAAGCTATATGTTTTTATCTGACTGACATTTCTAATACAGTATTTTTTAGGTAATATGTAAGGTATTTTATATTACAAATTGCACCACTAGTTATTTGATAATGCTTCATCTTTGTAGGGTGCATCACATTTTATTCTTGAGTATATATTATTACATTTGATCCTTGCGGAAATCCAAAAGCATAGCCACAAATCCAGTCTATTCTGTCTCTTAAAGATTTCTCAGACTTCTCCTTTCTCTTCTGCCACTGCCTTAGTGTAGATCTTCATCAATCCTTACCTGGACTTTTATATTAACATTCTAACATGACAGCCAAACAAGATACCTGTTTTGATTTTTCTCCCTCTCTACCATAATCCTCTGAAGTCCATTCCCTACTGCTCCAGACCTTTCTTAATTACAATCCAATCCTCCCTAGAGGATATTATGCTAAGTAAAATAAGTCAGACAGAGAAAGATAAATATCATATGATCTCACTTATATTAGAATCTAATGAACAAAATAAACAAACAAAACAGAAAGAACTGAAGGTTGCCACATGGGAGGGGAGTTGGGGGTTGGGATGAGAATGGTGAAGGGATTAAGAAGTACAAATTGGTAGTTTTAAAACAGTCATGGGGATGTAAAGTACATCATAAGGAATACGGTCAGTAATATTGTAATAACTATGTATGGTGCCAAGTGTGTACTAGACTAACCAGGAGGATCACTTCATATATTACATAAATGTCTAACCACTATGCTGTACTGAAACTAATATAAAACAATACTGAATGTCAATTTTAATTGAAAAAAATACTTTTAAAAACCACAAAAAAAATTTCAACCCAATCCTGTTACCTCTGTGATTTAATTATTGGAGGGAAGTGAGCGAGGAGAGAGATTACTTTCAACTACACAAAATCCAAACTCCTCTGCATAGTACATATGCTCTCCAAAATCTGTCCTTTGCCTCTGTCTCTAATCTCATTTCTTACCCTCCAGATCTGAAATTTCTGTAGTTGGCTAAAGATATGATGCTTTCTTATACATCGATGTCTTTATATATCTGTCTCTTTCTGGAATGCCCTTTTGATGTTTATCTACTTGTTAACATCTATTCATCCTTTGGGAGAGATCTTGTGTTTTCTGTGCTGTGGGGATGTTTTTCCCTACCATCTAAAAGCAGAATGGACTTTTCTCTGCTCTGGTACACAATTTAACCCTGTATTATTCTACAGCAGCACTTATTGCACTGTTTTGCCATATTTTCATTATGTCACTGGCTCCCTTAGTAAGCTATAAACTCTACAAGAAGAAAAAATTCATTATATTAGCCTTCGTATGTTCATTGTTTGTACAGTGCATTATTGTTGATATATAAATCATTGTTAAACAAGTGAATGAGTAAATAAATTACAGGGAGTAAGGAGAAAGAAAGAAAAATATAGGCTTATTATTATTATTCCCATTTAACAGAAAAAATTTGGGGCCATATGCTAGTCTTACAAAACTGAAGGCACTTAAAAAACTTAGAAATTAGTAGCTACACTACAAAGTAGAAGGCAACACAGAATACTATTGAAGTTCACAGAGATTAAATTACATTTGAGGAGATCTGCGAACTGTCATTATGTAGCTCATTAAAGATGAGTAAGAATTCAGCAGGAATGAAGAAGGTCACATTAAATATTTGTATGGAAAGAATGTTTAATAAATACAAAGCAATGAAAATAAGGAGGATATGTTATTCCACAAGAAAAACCATGAGCAAAGGCACAGAGTTGGTAATATTAATATTGATGTTGATAATTATATTGATAATATTGATATTGGGGATGCCAGGATGACTCAGCAGATTGAGCGGTCATCTTGCAGCCCCTGGATCTGAGGATTGAATTCTGTCCCCAGCTCAGGTGAATCCATATGCTAAACTGTGGTGTGACCCCAGTTTGGTTCTTGACAGGGTAAGCGTCCCAAGTGGAAAGCCCCTGGTTTGGCTCCTGCCCCAGGCATGCTTCCCATGTGGGAGGCCCCCCTGGCTCATGGGGACATGCCTCCCATGCAGGAGGCCTCCGGCCCAGTTCCTGCCCTATGTGACCCTGCACCCACCTGTGGAATAAAACTATATTGAAAACTAATGATGTGCAACTATGGAGACTGTTCTGGACCCTCCCCCTTCTCTCTCTCTCTCTCTCTCTCACTCTGTCAAAGAAGATTTTATATTGATATTGATATTGAATTTAGGAAAGGTCCAGTAGTTCACACAACCAGAGTTATTGGCAGCATTGTGGGAAGTAAGGCTGTAAAGTTAGGGCAAGTTCAATCAGTTAAGGCCTTAACATTTTGACTCAGCAAAGTGGAGACATTGGGATCAGAAAATCACTTTGCTTTATAAAAACCTCTTTCTAAAAGAGATTAGAACAATAAGAAATGGGAACTTCTCAGATGAGATTACTCTAACTCTCAGCTATTGTTTCACCATAATTTATGTTACTCATCCAGGTCATCTACTTCACTTGGCTTCTAATGTCTTTCAGCTCGTTCCAAAAATCAGCTCCACTGTGAGGGGCAAAACTTAACCAACACCCTTGAAGTTATTAAAAAACAAAAGTTTCCAAAATGGTCAAATCCCAAAAGCTTAAAAATGTCAATAATGTAGAAATATGCCTTCATTTTGAAGAGGACAATCAGAATTTGTATATATAATTTCCAATGTTTGTCAAAAAGAAAGTCATACACTCAATGGTTTGGTGTTTACCTGGAGAGGAGGGAGGAGGGGAGAGGGAGAGTTGTGTGGGGAGGGGGGAGTGGGCACCAGATATATGGAGTTGGAGGGGGACCTGATTCTGGGAGCTGGGCACATAATGCGATGCATGGGTGATGTGATGTGGAGTTGTACATTGGGAAACTGTCTGATTGTTACCAACCAATGTCACCCCATTAAATTTAACAATAAAATATAATAATATTTAATAAAAAAAAATAAAAATAAAATATTACATTGAACATGAAAAAAAAAGTCATATTACTTAAGAGTCAATAACAGATATGTATAAAGCGTGCATAAATCTGTGTCAAAAGGTAGGTTTTGTCAGATAGAATTAAGAGAATAAAACAGTGTAAAAACAATGTAATTGAGGAAATGCTGGAATAGCTCAGCGGTTGAACACATGCCTCAAAATTGCGAGGTCCGGGGTTCAATTGCCGGCCCCAGCCTCTGCAAACCCATATGCTGAAATGCAGTGAAACTGGCAACCACTGGGATGGCTCAGTGGTGAAAGTTCTCACCTCCCATGTGGGAGGCCCCTCGGTTCAGTTTCCGCCCTGCATGGACCCACACCCACCTGTGTGGAACAAAATCATGTCATACCTAAAGACATACAACTATGGAGACTGCTCTGGGCCCTCCCCACTTCATTCTCTCTCTCCCTCCCTCTCACCTTCCCACCTTCTCTCAAACAATAAAATAAATCTTTTTTTTTTTTTAATGCATTTGAGTGCTGGAGGTTTCATAGCTCTTCATTGGCAACCATAGCCTCTTACTCTTCAGGTAAAAGAGTGTCTGTCATTCAGACACCAACCAAAACCAAAGAATGATTTAACTTGCAAAATAATCATGAGGCATGACAGAACCTGCCTTTTCCTTCATTACCTCCCCAGCCCAATTTTATTATAAAGAATGAATTTCAATTGTAATAAACACTATGAGGAAGAAGTAAACATTTTATAGAGTATCAAATTTGTCATTATTGTTATTTATATCTGGGTTTCTTCTGTGACAAAAAGAGAAAATTATTTAGCAATCTTTCAGAAACATTGTGAAATTTAAATAATTTGTGTAGTTAAAGCTACAGCTCCATAAGATTCAAAGTGTTCAATGGTCTTTGTTTAGAATTAAGTAAAATCAGCTGCTGAAAACGATAGGCTCATACTTTAAATAGCACTTTATTACATAAAATTTGTCTTACAACCACAACAGGAACTAACAAAATAGCCTTTCTTTTATTCAACAAATTTTTTCCACTACTAGCTCAGCAATTTTTAGAATAGCCTTCAGAGAATCTCACTAGCAACATTAGAGACTTATGTGGATTGTAAACTTGTAATTATTCAAATCATGTTTTGTTTTAGTAACTCAAATGTTCTCTTTTTTTTTTTTTGCATTAAATAGTATATTTCCTTCTCCTGTTTTGATACTCAGCAGTTTCTTAGCCATGAAGAATATTTCCCTTTTCTGACCATCGTAACATAAGCATACATGCAACAATGCAAGAGACTTCATAAAGTGCTGTCCTAATTAAAATAGTGCCTCGAATTAAGACTATTTAAATGCAAATTACAAGATTTTTCTCTGCAAAGGAAACAATCTTGCACAATAGATAAAGCAGAGGGTTAATGAAGATGAACCATGTCATGATCTGATATTACAGTGATCCCTTGTTTTTCGCGGTTAATGGGGACCAGAACCTTCCGCGAAAGCTGAAAAACCGCGAAGTAGGATTTGCCCCTAGGAATTTTCGTGTATGCGGGTACAAGAATGTTTTAAATATGTAAACAGTATTCATACTTTACTCATTTAAGGGGCACAGCGCTTAGGCAGCATTATAAGGGCTTAATTAATAAAAAAAAGTTATCGCTTAAACAAAACAAGTTATCGCCAACACAACACCAAAATACAGTATGCGAGACAGTCAACATCATGGACAAGACGGGCGAGATACAACAAGAGAAGATGCTAGGTGAGGCTGCGATGATGCGCAGAGAATCAACTCACAGGGATAAATCCACTCGTACTCTCATTGGTCGATGTCGCACCGGAAACCCATCACGCGCCTTTATGAGAGCCCGTGGGATGGACTCTGAGTCACCTCATCTCTTTGTTTGACATGCAGGGATCCTTCTCTCTCGCGCATCCACATGAAACAACGCTCCTTTCCGCAATGTGGCTGCCGACATGGTTGTATTTTTTCATTTTTATTTTTTGATGAATATTTTGGAAAAACCCGCGAAGCACGGGAGCCGCAAAACATGAAGCGCGAAGTGGCGAGGGAACACTGTAT
>PVKE010018261.1:0-29774 GCA_004027555.1 Craseonycteris thonglongyai
AAAAAAAAAAAAAAAAAAAAAAAAAAAAAAAAAAAAAAAAAAAAAAAAAAAAAAAAAAAAAAAAAAAAAAAAAAAAAAAAAAAAAAAAAAAAAAAAAAAAAAAAAAAAAAAAAAAAAAAAAAAAAAAAAAAAAAAAAAAAAAAAAAAAAAAAAAAAAAAAAAAAAAAAAAAAAAAAAAAAAAAAAAAAAAAAAAAGAATTAAAAAGAAACCTGAATGGAACTGCCATATGACCCAGCAATCCCTCTCCTGGGTATCTACCCAAAAAACCTGAAAACCTTAATCCGTAAAGACATCTGTACCTGAATGTTCATCGCAGCACTGTTCATGGTGGCCAAGTCATGGAATTAACCAAAGTGTCCTCTGATAGATGACTGGATAAAGAAGTTGTGGTACATTTATACAATGGAATACTACTCAGCAATAAGAAGAGATGAAATACAGCAATTTGTGACAACATGGACGGACCTTGAAAACATCTTATTAAGCGAAATAAGTCAGGGTGAAAGAATCAAGAAGCATGTGACCTCACTTATAGGTGGGATATAAAACTGAAAGGAACAAAGAAACAAAGACTCATGGATATAGTCAATAGTTTAGTGGTTACCTGAGGGTAAGGGGGGAGGTGGGTGGGAGAGATGGGTAGGGGGGGAGTAGGGAGGGAGAATCAAACACACGGTGATGGAAAGAGAGCTGATTCTGGGTGGTGAGCACATAATTCAATGTATAGACAATGTAATGTAGAATTGTACACCTGGAAACAATGTAATTGATATCAATTAATGTCACCCCAATAAATTTTAAAAAAAAAAGAAAGAAACCTATTGAATGTAAGAAAATGCTTGTAAATCATATAAATGATAAGGAGCTAATATCCAAAATGCATAAAAAACTCATACAATTCAATAGCAAAAATAAACTATCTGATTTAAAAAAAAATGGGCAGAAGATCTGAATAAACATTTTTCCAAATAAGACATACAGATGGTCAACAGGTACATGAAAAGATGCTCAATATCATTAATCATCTGGGAAATGCAAATCAAAACCACAATGAGATATCACTTCATGCCTGTTAGAATGACTATTATAAAAAATATCAGCATTGGAGAGGATGTGGAGAAAAGGGAACTCTTGTGCACTGTTGGTGGAGGTGTGAATTGGTGAAGACACTATTGAAAACAGAATGGAGTTCCTTAAGATATTAAAAATAGAACTGCCATATGACACAGCAATTCCACTTATCGGTATTTACCTGACAAAAATGAAAACCTAACTCCAAAAGGTGTATTCATCCCCATGTTCAGTGCAGCATTATTTACAAGAGCCAAGATATGGGAACAACCTACATGTCCATCAATGGATGAATGTATAAAGAAATTGTGTACCTATAACAATGGAATATTATTTGGCCATAAAAAAGGATGAATCTTACCATTTGCAACAACGTGGATGAAACTAGAGGGAATTATGCTAAGAGAAATAAGTCAGACAGAGAAAGACAAACACCATATGATCTCTCTTATATGTGGAATGTACATGAATAATAAATAATCAATCTAGTTCATAGTTACAGAGAACTGATTGCTGGTTGCCAGCAGTAGGCGTTGGGTGAGAGAGAAATGGGTGAACTGTTTTTATTTTTAGTTTAAATAAATTTTTAAAAATAAAAAACATTTTTAAGTTTCTAATTGAACTTTGAGTATAAGGATTAAGGCTACAGCAGAACTTGATGATATCAAAATCAGGTAATTTAAAAAACTTATCTAGTTAATCATCCAGTTGACAATTGTGTTGATATTTAGCTTCTAATACTTTCAAATAAACTTGGTCATAAGAATATCCTAGTTTTTGCATTGAATAGAGCATGTTAGAATAAAGTATTTTATTTATTTTTTAAAATATAAAACATACTCACATGACTCAAAAATAAAAACCTAAGTTATAGATTAATAAGCCCTAGTTCCCCCATCTCCATCCACACCATATTTCCTTTCCTGATTAACCATTTTCATTATTTTACTGTGCATCTTGCCAGCGATTATAAGAATATATATAATATATTATATATTACATGTTATTTATATATAATATATAATATATATATTATCTCAAAGTGCTTATTTATTTACCTGTTACTTTCTTATGTTATTCTTCATCTGTTTCTTACTTTCAAGATACCCTGGAGAACTTTCCCTATCTGTATATAGAGAGCAGAAGGAAAATATTTAAATTAAGGAGACTACTAGCTTGACAAATCTGTTGAATGAGTGAATTGTAACATTCTTAAATTATACTTCTGCTTTAATTATTGTTTGATATTTCTTTGACTTCAGTACTCCTCATCAATAAAAATCCTATTGTGGTAGAAATCATATCAAAATATTTAATTATCAATTTGTAAGTAAAATAAGTTATAGCAAAATAGTGTGGGCTCTGAGATTTGCTTCAAAATAAAGTGAGTGGGGAGTATAGCTTGACCAGGAATTGGTTGGTAATTTCACAAAACTGTGCATTGGTTACACTGTGATTCATTATTCTATTTTTAGTATGTTTAAAATTTTTCATTATAAAAAAGCCTCAGGAATATGTAGGGACAATCAGGTACCTATTTAAACACTAAAGTTTTAGTAATACACAGTTTCTTCAGTAAAATTTAATAAGTGTTAAAATACTTCCCTGAAAATTGCAACTCTAATTCCACTAAATTAACTAACCAACCACTGGGGAATGTCAAATACCATGTCGACTACTTAGAGCCAGGAAGTGTAAATCTATAATGAACTACCAGCAAACCCAGCTCCATCAGGAATTCAACCCTCTCAGCAACAACCTGCTTTCAGATCCCTGAGTGGTGGAGGCAAATATAGAAACACATACAAACACAGAGAATCATAGTTCTAAATAAGACAATAGAGTCAAAATAATACATTGAGTGCAAAAGCCTATCTTTTTCATCATGACAAATTTTTTAAAATAAAATTTTTTTCTCTTCCATTTTTTCTTCCCTTTTCATGTTTTAAAAGGGTAAGTACATAACATAGAAAAACAAAACAGAGGAACATTACCAAATCTTTATACAATAGGAGCTTCCAGGAGAAAAAAAAAAAAAAAAAAAGAATGAATTAAGAATAGAGAAATACAATGAAGATCTAAAATACAAACAGGAGAGAACTATTCCATAGTTCTTAATTCATACATTTTAACTGACCCATATTCATATATTTTAACTGACATAATTTTATACAACACTATGTAAAAAACAAATTTCTTAGTGAATGCCATGATCAGGTTCAGATGAGATCGGGCATATTCAGGGTGTTATGGCCATAGACAATGATCAAGTTCAAATATGCTCTAACAATTACAAAATTACTATACATGTGTTAGGTTTTTGCAACATGTAATTTTTAATTAAAAATAAAGAAATAAAATTTACTTTTTAATGTGAAAACTCTACTTGAGTTTGCTGCATAAATACTTAATTATGAGTCAAACTTGAGATAAGCATACATACATTTCATTTTCAACCAGCATGAGATGGTTTTTGTTCTTGCTATTTATACTTAAACAAAATAAGCTTGTTCATACATGTAAAAAAAATTAAAAAGTGCAACAAAATGTTGGTGAATTTTCTCTAAAGATGAAAAGTCCAGAACTTTGAGAGCAGATCAGTAAATCTCATCACGTGTGAATGATCAGACAGTGACTCCAAGTCAAATTCTCAGACTGAACAGAAGAGTCAAAGAAAGAGTCCCTCATCTAAGCATTTTTTTAGAAAGGGAAGAAAAACAGTTTCATTTTTACTGTGGTTCATCCAGATGGTTTCCGATAAATGATGATAGTCTTAATCTCAGGCCCAAGTTACAGTGGAAACATTTCAGGATTTCCTCTACAACAGAGTTGTTCAACTGATTCATGTGATAAAAAATATCTGCTAACTAGGCTTTTTTGGTTTTTTGCAGCCATTCTTCATTTTCAAATCACACAGCAAATTCTGACAGTGCTTTTTTTTTAAAAATTGTTCTGGCATTTCATCTTTTTTTCAAACACTGTTAGAACTCTAGTAAGCTACAGGATTTCACTATGCAGCAGGATATTTACATACTCTCTGTCCAGGTTTTTATACAGTTTAAAGTTTTTGTCAAATGAACTCATCTTTTTTAATAAAGTTAGCCATTTTTTAACATTGTGCAGACCTTTCTATATTTCTTCCTTAGAGCTTCTTGCACTGGTGCCTCTCTAGAAGAAGACAATGTGTTATAAAATGTCAGAATTAAAAAAAAAATTTTAATGAGAGACCAAACCTCACATGGAGACACCATTGAAGGGACACCATCAGTACAGATACCAAAAAATTCACCCCAGGATAAACCTTTTGATTCCAAATATGAAGACAGAGTATTACTTTTTAACATATAAAGCATTCATTTTTTTTTAAACATTTATTTTATTGTTTAAGAGAAGATGAGAAAGAAAGAGACAGAGAAAAAGGGGAAGGGCCCACAGCAGTCTCCAATGATGTAGCTTTTTGAGGTAGTTTTCATTCCATACAGGTGGCTATGGGATATGAAGCTGCACCGGGCGGAACCAAATTGGAGGCCTCCCTCACAAGAGATGAGAAACTTCACCACCATCCTAGTGGTTACCAGTTGTACTACAGTTCAGCATGTGGGTCTGCACAGGCCAGGGCTGGGATTTGATCCCTGGACCTCATGGTTGCAAGACAAGCACTCAACCTGTTGTGCTATCCCTGTATCCCTGCATTTGTTTATTTTTAAAGGTCTGATTTTATTGTCTAAAGTAATTTTTTTCTCCATATATACATTTTCTTCCAAATTATTTAAGAGAATATGATGGCAGAAGGCATCTTGAGTGATACAAGGCCTCCTGAATGTAGAATCCTGTTTCACCATAGTTAACAGAAATTCTCTTCATCTCTTTCCGTACTGGATTGTACTATCCTTGTTTTCTGTCTTTTTCTTTTTGATCATCTAGTCATTTCATGAGAATATGTAAGAAGTAAATTTTTAAGACCTTGTAAATTTTGTGGTAATCTTTTTGTAATTTTTACCCCCCAAAAATGTAATTTTTGAAATCTGATGCCTTCTAGACTTCTTAGAATGCTTGGAAATGTATTCTACACTACTACTTAACTAATAATTTAACTGGTTATAGAATTCTGTTAGAAAACATTTTCCTTTGATATTTTGAAGCATTTTCTTTCTTGTCTTCTAGCTTCTAGAGTTGGTATTGAGAAGTCCTTAGCCAGTATGGTTTCCAATATTTTATGACTTGCTATTTTTTTCCTCTTGGGAAAGGGCACTGTTGCGTACCACTGATCTACAGATAACTTGAACGATCTCCTTCCAGCTGGAATCAAGTTAGAGATCTAGGATGTCTTCTGCTCTAGTGGAGATGTCAGAGGGCACATCAATTGACTGTGGGACTTGTTTCTTCTTAGTGGAGAGGAAAACACCAAATGAGGAGTGTTATTTTGGAAGACAAAGTGGGGAAATTGAACTTGTAGAACCACCTAGGAAAGTAGCTGTTGCACCAGCCTTCGTGAAGTGCTGAACATCTTGAGGGAACATCTTCCCTCAACAGCAGGAGGTCATCTGTGTCTTGAGAGCAAGTTTCTTACCCCTTTCACAAACAGGTTTTGCTTCCCTTTCACAAACAGGTTTTGCTTCTCTTTCCCCAGAAGTTAAGTATCCTTGACAGTACCCTGGAAATGAGAGGGCTTGCTACTCCTCCCTGGGGACTTAAGGATTTTTCTTGGTAGAAGCTTTGTGTTTGTTGCTCAGCAGTACTGGTTCATCTGGGTACAACTAAACCATCAAGGAGCGCCTCAGGTTTCTACCATGCCCTCAATCCTTAAAAACATTAAGAACCAGGAGAGAGCTGGAGAAGGTCCAAGATGGTCAATTAGGTAAAAGCTATGCCTACCGCTTCTCAGTAGGCATATAAATTATTGAACAATCACCTCAAGAATCATCTGAAGACTATCTAAACAAAGCCCTTCTAACTAAAGAGATTAAAAACAGGATCCATCGAGACTGGTAGGAAGGGGCAGAAATATGAAACAGGCTGACTCCCAAATCCACAGATAGTGGTTGAACACAGGGAGAGATAGAGGTCCCCCCAGGAAAGGGAGGGGTCCCAGCCCCACACCAGGCTCCCCAACCCAGGGGTCCTGTGCTGGGAAGAGGAGTTTCTCTGTCATCTGGCAGTAAAAGTCAGTGAGGAGTCTGTTCATCTGGGTGAGATAGAAGGTGCTAGAAACACAGATGCCCTCTTAAAGGGTTTGCACATAGACTCACTTGCTTGCCTGGTCTCTGGTGGGGGGACAGCAACTCAAGAGGTGCCAGAGACCTACAAGGAGAGACTATGTTGTGTGGCTTTGGGGAAAGAACTAGAGGTACAGAAGCCAATATTCCTGTGTACAGCCTTTCTCACTTGTAGCCTATAGCTAGCAGGGTGCCAGGTGTCCTATGTTGAATTTTCTCCAAAGAGCCAAATCTGAGACTGCATTGGTCTGGTAAAATCCTCATGAGCGCACCAGCTTGGTGATGCCCTGGGTCCTCACCTTGCACAACTAGTACAGCATCCTTGAGGATAGTCTCAGCTCCTGGGCACCGGCCCAGCCTCATAAGCTGAGGAAGCCTTTTATAGCACCCAATAGTCCTGTGGACCAGGGAACTTTGAGGGGTGAGCAGTGAGTCACAACTTGTGCCACAGCCTCTCTTGGCAGCTCTCAGTGCTCTTGGGCCATAGGTGAGTGGTGGCTGCCTGCGGTGTTCTCAGGCTGTTTTGGGAAGTGGTCACAAGAACGGAATCTGCATTAACTTTGTAAAAACCACTGGCCATGCTTCATGACTCTATGACTCCCATGTATCGCTGGGGGCACTCTCAACGCTGGGTCAACCAGCTGGCCTGAGCACCTGCGAGAGTAGTCTCTTTCAATAGCCATGCCCTATAGGCAGCTGTCAAGTGACAACAAACCTAGGGGACCCTGGGCCTTTTGTTAAGCTGCCCCAGGCCCAATACTGATGGTAGCTGACCTCAGTTCACAGCAAGGTCACCCCCAAATGCCTCCAGCTCTAGCAAAGGCAGCAACCAAGCATATATAGCTTTGTATCTCCTATCAGGTAGTGCCAGGCCAATCAAAGGCAGTAATTGGCCTGCATGAGAGCCCCTCCCAAGAGACACTAGAAACAACCCACCAGAGGCTGGATTCAGAACACACCAGATCGCTACCTGGTTAGTCCCACAAGCAGCATACCCAAAGGGGAGTCTCAAAAGGCACAAAAACCCACGGAGGTGTATCTCCCTCTCAGGGGTCATACCCCACACAGCAGCTTATGCACTGTGGGCACAGCCAATCCTCATAATCAATCAGCTTGGGAGTCAATGCCACCCACTGCTGTGCTAACGGCAATCAAGGCTCAACTGCAACAGGAGAATACACATAGCACACACAAGGGACATTCCTGAAACACATGTACAAGAGGTCAGGGAGACTGCACCATTGGACCACAAAGGACACATCTTATATAAGGCCACCCAGCAAAGACTAGAAGGTCTACCTAATACATAGAAACAAATGCATACACACAGTCAGAATGAGGAAACAAAGAAACATGTCCCAAATGAAAGAAAAGAAGAAACCTCCAGTAATAGAACTAAATGAATTGGAGGCAACCAGCCTATCAGAGACAGAATTGAAAACACTGGTTATAAGAATGCTTAAGGAAATTAATGAGAATTTCAACACAGAGATAGTCAGCATAAAGAACAACATAGAAACCATAAAAAAAAAATCAGAAATAAAGAATATAAAAACTGAAATGAATGATACACTAGAAGGAATCAACAGCAGATTTGATGAAGGAGAGGACTGAGTCAGTGATTTAGAAGACAAGTAGCAGAAAAGAAAAAAAGAATTAAAAATATGAACATACTTTAAGGGACTTTAGGGACATCAAGCATAATAACAATTGCAACATAGAAATACCAGAAGCAGAAGAGAGGGAACAAGGCATTGAGAACCTATTTGGAGAAATAATAACTGAAAATTTGCCTAACCTGGTGAAAGAAATAAACATACAAGGCCAGGAAGCGTAGAGAGTCCCAAAAAAGATGAACCCAAATAGACCCACACCAAGACAGATCATAATTAAAATGGCAAAGGTTAAAGACAAATACAAAAATCTAAAAACAGCAAGAGAAAAACAACTAGTTATTTACAAGGGAGTTTCCTTAAAATTGTCAGCTGATTTCTCAACAGAAACTTTGCAGGCCAGAAGGGAGTGGCAAGAAATATTCAAAGTTATGAAAAACAAAGGCCTATAGCCAAGACTGTTCTATCCAGCAAGGCTTTCATTTAAAATAAAGGAGAAATAAAGAGTTTTCCAGATAAGAAAAAGCTAAAGGAATTCATTACCACTAAGCCAGTGTTACAAAGAAATGTTAAAAGGACTCCTTCAAGCAGAATAAAGGAGAAAACAAACAAAGATAAAAATATGAATAATAAAATAGCAATAACTACAAACCTATCAATAATCACTTTAAGTGTAAATGGATTAAATGGTTCAATTGAAGACATAAAGCAGTTGAATGGATAAGAAAACAAGACCCATGTATACTCTGTCTACAAGAGACCCACCTCAGATCAAAAGACACAATATAGATTGAAAGTAAAGAGATGGAAAAAGATAATTCATGCAAATGGGAATGAGAAAAAAGCTGGGGTAGCAATACTTACATCAAACAAAATAGAGTGAAACAAAGACTATAAAAAGAGACAAAGAATGACATGATAATAATAATAAAGGGATCAATCCAAGATGATATAACCCTAATAAATATCTATGCGCCCAACATAGGGATACTTAAATATATAAAACAAATATTGACCAAAATAGAGGCAGAAATCAACAATAATATAATCCTAGTAGAAGACTTTAACACCCTACTGACACCAATGGCCAATGGACAGATCTTCCAGACAGAAAAGCAACACAGACACTGTGTCCTTAAAAGACATACTAGACCAGTTGGATTTGATAGATATTTTTAGAGGATTTCACCCCAAACCAGCAGAATATACATTCTTTCCAAGTGTACATGCTAACACTAATCAAAAGAAAGATAGAATAACGATGTTAATTTTAGACAGACTTCAGAGTAAGGCAAATTAATCACAAAGAAAAGGGGGCATTACCTTATGATAAAGGGGTCAATTGTCCAAGAACAAATAACAATCCTTAATGTGAATATACCTAACAACACTGTGCCAAAATAGGCTGCTAAAACAGATAGAACTACAAAGAGAATTTGATATCTACTATGACGGTTGGAGACTTCCCAACATCCCTTTATCATTAATTGACAGATCTAGCAGGCAGAAATTCAGTAAAGATGTAGGTGAGTTGAACAGCACCACCAACCAACTGGATCTATAAGGATGTTTATAGATTACTTTCTTCATTCAACAACTGCAGAATATACATTATTTTCAAGCTCACACGGAATAGTCACCAAAATAGACCACATTTTGGGTCACAAACACATGTTAAAAATTTTTAAAGAAAACAAATTCTGAAAAGTATGCTCTCAGACCACGATGGAATTAAACCAGAAACAAATAACAGAAAGATATGTGGCAAATCTCTAAATATTTGAAGATTAAGTGACACACTCCTTAGTAACTCATGAGTCAAAAAAAGAAACCTGAAATAAAATTTTAAAATATTTTGGACTAAATTAAAATGAAAACGCACTCTGTCAAAATTTGTTGAATGCTGTAAAAGCAGTAACTAGAGAGGAATTCATAGTACTGAATATATATATATATATTAGAAAAAGAAGAAAGATCTAAAATCAACAACCTAAGTTTCCTCCTTAGGAAACAAGAGAAAGAAAAGCAAATTAGATGCAAAGAAGCAGAACAAAATAAATAACAAAAATTAGAGCAGATATCAACAGAAGTTGAAATAAGAAGTTAATAGAGAAAATTGATGAAAGCAAAGGCTGGTTCTTTTTTTAAAAGATTTATTTTATTGTTTTTCTTTTTTGACAAAGACAAAGACAGAGAGAGACAGAGAGGAGGGGGAGGGCCCAGAGCAGTCTCCATAGTTGTACATCATCAGTTTTCGACATCATGGTTTCACTCCACACAGGTGGGTGGGGGCCACACAGGGTGGGAACTGGGCTGAACCAGGGGTGGGGGTTGGGGGTGTGTTGAGAACCGAACTACCGACCACCCACATGGGAAGCACACCCCAGTTCAATATATGGGTCCGCATGAGCTGGGGCTGGGATTTGATCCTTTGTCCCCTGGGCTGCAAAGCAAGCGCTTAACCCACTGAGCCATCCCGACTTCCCTGGTTCTTTAAAAGGATCAATAATATTTATAAACCTCTACATAGGCTAACCAAGAAAAAACTGAAAAGACACACTTACTGATATCAGGAATTAAAGAAAGGTATTGCTACTGATTTCATGGACATTAAAAAGAGGATAAAGAAATATTATGAACAACTTTATGCCAATAAATTTGATAACTTAGGTGAAATGGACCAATTTCTTGAAAAACACATTTTACCAAGACTCACACATGGAGAAGTATGTCATGTGGCTAAGCCTTTATGTATTAAAGAAACTGAATTGACGACTTATAACCTTCCAAATAAGAAAGCACCAGGCCCAGGTGGTTTCACTGGTGAGTTCTACCAAACATTAAAGATAGCAACTCTCTATAATCTCTTACAGAAAATAGAAGCAGAAGCTAAGAACTTCCTAACTCATTCTGTGAGGCCAATATCACTCTAATATCAAAATCAGACAAAAAACATTACAAGAAAAAAAAATTACAAACCAGTATCTCTCATGAAAACAGATACAAAAATCTTTAACACATATCAGCAAATCAAATTGAACAGTGTATTAAATATCATGACCAAGTGGGGTTTATTATAGGTATTTAATATTCAAAAATCAGTTAATGTAATCCATTACAGTAATAAAAATTCATGGTATCTGGTAGATCAAGTCCTCTCAATTCGTCTTTTACGAGAGTCTGTTAACTAGTTTTGACTCTTTGCATGCCCATATGTACTTTAGAATTATCTTGTCAAGTTGCCCTGCCCAATTGTGGATTTTTTCCCCCAATTGTGGAATTTTGATTGGATTTTTAAGATCATAAATAATTTTGAAGAGATTTGACATTTTTGTAATCTTTCCATTTAGTTAGCTTTTATTTAATTCTCCAATAATATTTTGCGTTTTCTGCCTTGAGATCTTGCACATCTTAAAAGACATGTTTCTAGGTGTTTCATTCTTTGGTACTATTATAAAGGTAACCTTTTAAAAATGTAATATTGGGGATGCTGGGATGGTTCAGTGGGTTGAGTGCTCGTCTTGCAGCCCTGGGGTCCGAGGATTGAATCCCAGCCCACGCAGACCCATATGCTGAACTGAGGTGTGCCCTCACCTTGGTTGTCACTGGGGCAAGACCCCTGCTGGTCCCTGCCCTGTGCAGCCCCACCCTCAGCAGTGGAATGAAATCATGTGGAAAACCAGTGACGTGCAACTATAGAGACTGCTCTTCTCTCTCCTCCCAACCCCCCAACCCCCATCTCTCTCTCTCTCTCTGACAAAAACAATAAGAATAAATCTTTTTAAATGTAATATTTTGACTAGCTGATGATAGCATATAGAAATATGTAGTAATCTTCAAAGGATGACCTTTGATACTATAAATTTATTAAATCACTTATTATCCCAGAAATGTAGCTGAAGTATTTTTCCCCCTTTGGCTTTCCACAGTGCCCTGTGGGCTGCAGCAATGGGGGAGAGCACGGGGCAGGTGTACTTGTACACTGAGACCCCATCTGCTCACACGTGTCTGGCCAGGACTAGTTAGTTACCCAATCAGCCTAACTGGAAGGGGTGGGGGCATGGCATTGGTGAGCCTCACAGCCTCACTGTAGAGATAAGGTGACGAGAAGGTGCTTGAGACCATCACTATTATCATCAAAACCCATCCCAGCCACTGACAGCCACAAACACTTAGGAGTTCATTTATTTTCAGTCACTGGAACTTAAATTTGACAAGTAGTGTCATCAGCATTCTTACTTTGTAGATTTCTCTGAATTTTCTTTCTATACAATTTCCTCATTTTCATTTCTTCTCATGAAAATCTTGAATAAGAGATAGTGGGCCTCCTAATTTTGTTTCAATCTCAAACATAAATCTAGCTTTGTTTCACCATTAAATATGTTGTTAGATACAACATACAATGAGAAATATTTTTGGAGATACAGTTTATCAAATTGCCTTCTATTCCTAATTGACAAATAATTTATATCATGAGAGATATTGAATTTTATTAAATGAATTTTCTGCACCTATGAAAATAGTTTCATTGTTTTTCTCTTAGTGTGGTGAAGTACATTGATTTTTCTGTGAAATTAATCCTAATTTCATCCAATCACTCCAATTTTATCAGATATGCTATAATTTTTATGTATGGTTCTGTTTGATTCACTGATTATTTGTTTAGAATTTTTATGTGAATGTTTATGAATGAGATTGGTTTAGAATAATTCTTTCTCAATATCCTTATCTGCTTTTGATATATAAAACTTATACTGGCTTCATAAAATGATTGATTTCTATAAATGTGGAGATTTTCCAGGTATCACTCTAGATTTTAACTGCTCCTATATTTTGGCTAATTCTTACCTTTGTTATCTCTCCAATGTCATCAAGCAGATGCGTTCCTTTTTTTTTTCAATTCTCAGATTTCCTCAGTGGTAGGGTTAATTTGAATATCTTACTATGTAATTACCAGAAGCATCTTCATTTGCTTTTCATCACAGAAAACCCTGGGCTCTTCACATGGAATACGTCACTCCTAGTTACTATCTTAGAAGATAATAACCATTTTTTTTTTTTGTCTTCCAATAATGCAAGTCTCTAGTCCTTACTCCAATGTGACAATTCATTCTGAACCCTCATCTTTCTTGAGTGGATGTTGAAATGCCTTAGGCTGATAAATTAACATGTGCTGGGTGCCTACCCTGTGTAAGGTGCTGATGATACCAAAATGAATGTAGCTTTGTCCCAGACATCAAGTCCTAAGAAGATGTTAAAGCATAATACCAACATAGCATCATAGGTGGAAAGGTAAAAGTCATCAAGGAGTATCAAAGGAGGGGAGGACCAAATTGAGACTTGGAGAGCTAGGAAAAGATTTTGCTAAAAGATGACCCTGAAATGCGTAAGAGAGAATGAGAAGGAATTTGATAGAAGAGGAGGCAGAGGGCTCAAAACAGAATGAGTGCCTTGTTGTTATCTGGTGTTTGTAAGCCAGGACACATGGCACATTTTGACTGAGTCAAAGAATTTGGGTGGAGTTGGGAGTTGGGGAATGGAAGTGATTATGCTGGTGACTTCAAATGTGGCCCCAAGCCTCCAATATTTTCGGTAAAACATTAAAATGAGAGGAAGCAAACGCCCACCTGTGAATAGAGCGGTACTTCTCATCTCCGGGGACAGTGTTGACCTCCCATTGAAGGTGGTCCTGCTACAGAACAGAGAGGCAGGAACTCACTTGCCCTTTTTGTGACTGAGATTCCTGTTTATTATCTGACAATGAGAGACGATGATGCTACCACAAAGGGAAAAGCACGTGGGAAAACAAGGAGCCCTGCCTCCTAAGGACCTGCTGGGATTTTAGGCTTTCATGCCAGGTGTGGCTGCTCAGGTGCTGTTCCACTCTTTTGTTTTCAAAATCCAAAGAAGGGGACAAACACAGTTTCTAGATAGCAGCCAGGAATTTTATTGAAAAGTGGGGAGAATAAAGGGAAACACCACACTAGAAAGAGTGCACAAGAGAACAGAATACATCGCCAAACCGGGGAAGCACCTACATCTGGTCCCACCAGCTGAAGTCCCAGGGCAGCTCCCCAGAGTCCCGAGGGGAAAGTTCCTGGCGGGGCATCCACTCCACAGGTGACACTTCAGCTCAGCTGCCGGGAGCCTCGTGCTTGTTTCCTTGAGGAGAATAACAGTCCTCTGGGCTGCATGCAGGGGAAAGGGAGACCTTTTTTTTGTTTTTTGGGTTTTTTTTTTGCTTACATAAGATGTTTGTGGGCTCCAGGAAACTGGCCAGATTTCCTGAGGCGTGCGAACATCTCTCCAAAACACCCTTATCATGGAAGCTGCTCTCATCAAGGTCATCTTAGGCTGGCCAAGCTTTTTAGTTGTTTTCCATTACATCTACCTTGTTTTTAAAAAGTGTGTGAGTGTGTGTATGGGGATGGGGGGCCAGGGGAGGTACTGTCTGATCCTGAGTAGGCCGAGTCACAGAGGGAGAGCCATGGTCCGTGACCAGTGAACAAGAGGGTGAGAGGAGGGGGCGCCGGTGAAATGGATGCATGTGTTGGGTTGAGGAGGGCTCCCGAGAAAAGGAAAGAGGAGGACCCACTCAGAATGAGCACCGCAGGGTCTGATGCAGGCCCCTCCGGGAGCACTGCCTCTAAGCGTTGCTCCCCTCTCTCTTCCCGGGGTTCTGACATGCCCTCACTCAACTTTTCACCTCACCCTGCTGCCCACCTTGAACTAGTCTCATTGTTCAGACACTGGGAGGCTTATTGGGAAGTGATGAAGCAAGAATATCGGGCTTAGTGGGAGAACAGCAGTGACTGGGTTGGACACCTTACTCTGGCTCCACATCTTCACTCTTATGAGAAGGCAGCTGCAGAGACTTTGTGTACCATTGGACCGAATCCCAGACAGGACTGGAAAAGGAAACTTGAAAAAAACCTGGAAAAAATATGTTTCTTGGAAGCCCGGGGCAGGGAGGCAGAGCGGGGGCAGGCAGCTGCTTCCTTCCCCTGATCCCTGAGCCAACAAGCTCCTTTTCAGTTCCTGTTCTGACTCTCAAACTAGAGACTACATTTCCCCACACCAGACTGGTTAAGTGGAGTCTCCAAGGGCCCACGAGGGCAGGCCACTGCCATTGAAGGGGTTCAGAACAGGCCTCCCTAACGTGTGCCAAAGTGGTTTTGAGCTGAAGGCAATCAAGACAGGACCCCCTTCCAAAAGAAAAGAGGATGCTGATGCCCAATCAGAGAGCACCCAGAAAGGGTCTGGGCTTTCCCTCCAGGGACAAAGATGTGTTGTAAGGGTGGGTGTAGGGGAAGCTGGGATGGCTCAGCAGGTTAAGCACTTGCTTTGCAGTCTAGGGACCCAAGGATCGAGTCCTGGCTCTGGCCCGTGCAGACCCATATGCTGAACTGGGGCGTGCCTCCCATGTGGTGAGGCCCCCTGCCCACCTGTGTGATGTCAAAAAATGATGACTTACAACTATGGAGACTTCTCTGGGTCCTCCCCCATCTCTCTGTCTCTGTCTCTGTCTCTGTGTGTGTCAAAAACAATCAAATAAATCTTTAATAAAAAAGGATGGGTTATCCATGGTAACAGGAAGCAAAAGACACTCACATGCAGACTTGTGGAAGTTCTCCAGGGACGGCTTCTGTTTTCTCAGTGAAACAGAAAGCTGAGGGTGAGAATGTATGAGGAACTGTTGGCTGTTTTGAGGACACAAGAGAAGGGATAAAAGAGCAGTCTTTAAAGTGGTACAGTCTAGAGATTGAGAAAAAACAGTAAGAAAATCATGCAGATGCACTTGAGATTATTCGTGACTTTAAATTGAGACCAAATCAGCATCATTGTGTTTCTTCCCATGCTAGTTCAACCAGGTAAGTTGGGCAGCTGAATGCTTTCTTTATTTGTGGATTGTGGTTTTGTTAAATGAGTATGCCTAAGCAAAAGAGGAACAACCATACCCAGACCCCTAGATTGAGAAGCCAGCCAGGAACTAGAAGGTTCTCTGAATGCTACTGTTAAGACCATGCCTCTGTTCTATCATCACCTCCTAAAATGAGGTTTCTCCCCTTGGCTAAAGATGCTCACTCCTTCATGACCTCCCCAAAGAGACACTGAGAAAAACACAACACTTAGCTTCACCCTTGAATTGACACCAAATTTGGTTGTAGTGGACGCCAACCTCCACTAATCCACTCTATGGGCTCCCCCACCACATGCACAGATACAAAGTAGAGTGCTTACAGATCAAAAGGTGGAAGTGTCTAACAGTTCAGATTATGAGGTGAAATATTCTTGTGCTCTTTGGCAGCAGCATGTGGGGGCAATGAACTAATTTTCCAAGTTGGTTGGCAAAGACCCTTGACTCAGGTCTGCAAGAATTGAAACACCTCCCTTCTCTTATGGCTATTGCCTTCTTGGCCAGTCACATCTCTGTTTCGTCTTGCTCAGACCCTCTCCTTCCTTTGTACTTCCTGGAAGACGTGGAGGAACAGGAGACACTGCATTGGGAGACCAGAAATGGGGCTTGGGAGTGGGGAAAGTGAAAAGTTTCAGCACATACAGGTCAATGGGGAGCCAAGGTCCCAAAGAGTCCACTCTACAGTCATTGGTGTGCGAGGGTGACCGTACAGACCCAACCAATGTTCTACATCTTATCAAAGGGGTTGCCTCTTGAAGTTCTCTCACATACTGCCCATAAAGTCCCTATGAGTTTCCATTTATGGGAAGTGGGGGTGGGGGAATTGTAAAAAATAAAACAAACAAAAACCACTCCTTTTATCCCAACCTTTATATCAGCCCTCCTGTCGCAGGTGACAGCTAGAGCAGGCCTCCCAATGCCAGGTCTTAAAACTTGTTTTGGGATGCTGGGAAAGCTCAGCAGTTGAGCACTTGCCTCACAATCAGGAGGTCCAGGGTTCAATTCCTGGCCCTGGCCCATGCAAATGCACATGCTGAACTGCAGAGCAACTGGTAGCCACCGGGATGGCAGTGAAGGTTCTCGCCTTCCATGTGGCAGAACCCCTTGTTCAGTTCCTGCCCTGCGTGGCCCCCACATCCACACCCACCTGTGTGGAATGAAACCATTCTAATGATGTACAACTATGGAGACTGCTCTGGGCCCTCCCACTTCTCTCTGTCTCTCTTTGTCTCTGTCAAAAACAATAAAATAAATCTTTAAAAAAAAAAAAAAGAATTATGTGTGGAACTTTTAAAACGTCTGCTGTCAAGGGTGCACCCTAGACCAATGGCTTCAGAATCTCTATGGGTTGTATTGAAGCATCAGTATTTTGTCAAGTTTCCCAAGTGCAGCCAATATATCTCCAGTACCCCGAGGATGCTCCAATAAGCGATTCTATTTCTTTTAAGGACATCTTGAGCGTACTTTCCTGCCTGTTACTTCAAAACGTACTTGGACCAGCAGCTTCTTTGTATGCCTGTTGCAATGCAGCCACGAAAGGTCAGTGTGGGTTAATGCCTGGAGGGCAGTCACCAAATGCGACTTGGCTGCCGTCGCCAGACCACAAACACTACACGTGGATTGGAAGGGACCATGTACCAGAATAGAGTGAGGTTGTTCATAGATTAAAACAAGAAATCACATATAGGAAGAGCTCTTCCCCAGTCCCTCTAGGTCTCTCTGTCACACCATATACAAAAATTAACTCAGAATGGATCATAAACCAAAATGACAAAATATGTAGAATTCAATCTTTGTCAAGTTGTCTTGGGGAAAGATATCTTAGATGAAACATCAAAAGCATGATCCATAAAAGGAAAACACGATTGCGTGTAGCTTATCGAAATTAAAAGTCTCAGCCCTTCAGAAGACACTGTTAAGAAAATGAAAGGACAAGGTACACACAAGAGATAAGTTGCACCTCCAGCTTTGTCTCCTATAAGGGACGACAATGTCTGGAGGCATTTTTGATTGTCACAGCTGGGATAGTACCACTGCTGGCACTCGCGTGCGAACACCAGCCGTTGGCACTTGATTAAAGAAAACACTGGCAGCGGTGGGATTCGAACCCACGCCTCCGAAGAGACTGGAGCCTAAATCCAGCGCCTTAGACCGCTCGGCCACACTACCAAGTTCGATAGGAACTCCTGTCCACGATTACTAGTTATATCTTTCTGCTCTTTTCCCCGGCACCCTCTGCATTTGCCACCTTAATCCTTGATCCTAAATATCGACAAAGGACGCTAAATAAATCATTACCTCCCTTCTCCGCTCCACTAGGACTCCAACCTTCCTCCGCCGCCCCTGAACTACTCTTTTGACTCCAGGAAAGAGCTTCAGAATAGACTGTCGGCTCCGGAAGCCAATCTCTAGAGAGCTGCAGCTAGACCGTATTAACTCCCAGGAGGCAGGGGAAGCCTTAGAGACCGCCTTACGCAGTGAGCGCCCCACGGTTTGTTTATTTGCAGACCCAACCAGGGAACCCACTGACTTAGACTCCAGAGCGCTGGGGGTAGTGGTGATGGCGCAGTAAAGACCCGCAACGCTGTCTTTCCCGGGCTCCACCTCTCGCCTCGACATCAGTGCTCTGCTAGTTTTTTGAGTTTGATACTTTTCAGTGCTGAAACCGAGAGATGAGTCCTGAGTCTCCAGAAGGCGCAGGCCGTGCGTTAAAGAACCAAGAAAAACCCTTGTCTCCTAGTTGCCTTTGGCTCCCGGAGACGCCACGCGTAGTCAGTCGGCGATAAACTTGTCTAGGCCTGAGCGCAGTCGGCCGTCTTCCTCCCCCAGTTCCGCGTGCCTTTCAAGTTGGATCGGTTCCTGCTGCCGGGAAGCCTCCGGGCTCTTTCTTTGGAACGTAAATCTGCGTCTCCCAGAGAGGGGCCCCTTTCCAGTAGGTGATGCTGGTGCTACTGACCAGGGTCCAGGACTCCATCCTCGCTCCCCAGGGCTGCAAAGCGAGCATTCGACCCACTGAGCCATGCAGTAGAGATCTGTTTTGTATTCTGGAATTCTGATACAAGTGAGGAAGGAGAATTGAAGGAGTCAAAGACCTGCAGACCTCTTGAGAGTCATGTTCGGAGAAGAGATGTGTACATGGAGATAGGGTGGCTGCACTTGGGAAACTTGACAAAATACTGATGCTCCGATTCAACCCGTAGAGATTCTGATGCCATTGGTCTAGGGTGCACCCTTGACACCAGAAGTTTTCAAAGTTCCACACGTGATTTTTTTAAAAAGATTTATTTTATTGTTTTTGACAGAGACAGAGAGAGACAAAGAGATGGGGGAGGGCCCAGAGCAGTCTCCACAGTAGTACATCATCAGTTTTCAACATGGTTTCATTCCAAACAGGTGGGCAGGGGCCGCACAGGGCAGGAACTGGGCTGGGGGCCTCCCTCATGGGAGGCTTGCCCCCTCCACACCCCCTCAAAGCCAGGGACCAAACCTGGGGTGGGGAGTGAGAACCAAACTGGGGGCCTCCCGCATGGGAAGCACACACTTCAGTTCAGCATATGGGTTTGCACAGGTCCGGGCCAGTATTCCATCCTCTGTCACCAGGGCTGCAAAGCAAGCGCTCAACCCACTGAGCCAGGTGTCTGTGAAAAATATAAACAATACGTAGATTCTCTCCCATCCCGACCCCTCCAGGAAGACAGCTTCATCTTGGCCTCAAAAATTTACTGTATTTAGGGGAAGTCAAGATAGCCCAGTGGGTTACGTGCTCACTTTGCAGCCCTGGCTTCACAGTCCTGGGGTCTGGGGATTGATTCCAGGCGGATCAAGTGCCAGTGTGGACCCATATGCTGAACTGGAGTGTTTGTTCCATGCGGGAGGCCCCACCACCTGTGTGGAATGAAATTACATGCTTGACGTACAACTATGGAGACTGCTCTGGGCCCTCCCCCTTCTCTCTGTCACTCTGTCTCTCTCTGTCAAAAACAATAAAATAAATCTTTAAAAAAATTACTGCATCTAATTTTACAAAGACATTGAGCAGTGCACATTCAAAGATGACCAATTACAATTGCTTCTCAGCCTTCCGGCTAAGATCAAGTGCAAAGTGACATGAATAGGAATCAATTAAAATGGATGAAACAGCATTGGGATTATCAATTATAGATACTAAAAAGCTCTAATTACCATGTTGAAAGAAATGAAAGATAAACTGGCAAATATTTGCAAGAAATAAAAAATTAAAAAAAAACAAGAAATAAGAAATTATTAATACAAAATCTGACCTGTTTGTGGGATTGCAAACTGGTATGGCCACTATGAATAAAGGTATGGAGGAACCTTAAAAAATTAAAAATAAGGGAAGCCGGGATGGCTCAGTGGGTTAGGCGCTCACTTTGCAGCCCCAGAGACGGAGGATCGAATCCCGGCCCTGGCCCGTGCGGACCCATATGCTGAGCTGGGGAGTGCCCCCAGTTCAGTTCTCATCGGGGCAAGGCCCGGGCCCAGTTCCTGCCCTGTGCAGCCCTGCCCACATGTGGAATGAAACTATGTGGAAAAAACAATGATGTGCAACTATGGAGACTGTTCTGGGCCTCCCCCTTCTCTCTGTCTCTGACTCTGTATCTCTCTCTCTCTCTCTGTCAAAAAAAACTATATGTTCCAGCAATTCCACTTCTGGGAATATATCCAAAGGAAATAAAAACACTAACTCAAAAAGATTATCTGCAACCCCATGCAGCATTATTTACAACAGCCAAGACATGGAAGCCACCTAAGTCTACATCAGCAGGTAAATGGATAAAGAGAGGAAATCCTACCATTTGCAACAACATAGATGAACATTGGGGGCGTTATGCCAGGCAAAATGTCAGAGAGAGGAAGACAAATACAGTATGATCTCATTTATATGTGGAATCTAACACCAAACCAAACGAAACCCAAACTCACAGAAAATGAGATCCGATTCGTGGTTACCAAAGGTGAGGGGTGTGAGGAGGGGGGATAGGAGAAAGGTAGTCAAATGATACAAACTTCTAGTTATAAGTATTTAAGTACCTGTAATATACAGCATGCTTATGAAAATAGTTAAAGATGCAAATCCTAAGTGTTCTCATCATAAAGAAATTTTTTTTCTTTCTCTTCTTTTCCTTTCTCTTTTTATTGTATCTATATGAGATGATGGATACTAACTAAACTCACAGGTAATCATTTCCCAATAGATGTAAATCAAATCATTATGCTGTACATCTTAAATTTATAGTGATATATGCCAATTATATCTCAATAAAACTGGAGAAAGTTTTGGCCTAGTGGTTTTGGAAAAAATTAAATTGAACTTCTAGAATTGAAAATTACAATTTATAAGTACAATTGAGTCCATGAGTAGATTTAACAGCTCATTAAATACAGCTGTAGAGCAAATTGGTGGATTACAGGTAGGAACATGTAATCTAGAATACAACGTGGAAGACAAAAAGACAGAAAATATGGAAGAGAAGTTAAACGAAATAGAGGATAGGGTGTGAAGGTCTAATATATGTTTAATTTAGTTTTATAAACGGAGAAAGAAAAATAGAGCAAAAATAACATTTGACAAGATAATGACTGGGGATTTTCCAAAATTGAAGAAAGACAACAATCTACCAATTTAAGAAATCCCACACCCAAGAATCTGGTACTTTAACCATTGGAGAAAACATGGTTTATATCCCTATAGGATCATGTACTCGTTTTACACTTCTAAATTGAAATCTTCCCTGGATGCATCTGATTGGTGGAATCTAGGTCACATGCTCACTCCCAGCTGCCAGTTGGGAAAGCAAATGTTCCAAGACAGCCTTACTTAGAGTATGTGAAATTACCAAATGTAAAGAGAATGTTTAAAAATGTTAGACACCCACTTCTATGACAAATGCATGTAACAGGGCTGTTCAGAAAACTCATATTCAGGCCTCTACTCTTTTCCTTTGTACGCTCCTCCTTCAGAAGCACATAATTCTTAGAGGCTCTAACTCAATGGATGATAAATATAATTTGAGCTAACCTTGACTTAGCAATCTATGGAACTCTAGACACAAGAGTAGTCTAGCTATTGTACAATTCCCATAAACCCCTCCACCATCTCATCTCAAGTCAGCCTACTTAAATCCTAGCATTGCTCTGCCCTTTCCAAATACCCACGTTCCCTTTAGACTTTTTTCCCCCTGCAACTATCATCTTGTTTTTTCAACGTATGATATTTGGAAGTCCTCCCTGACTCTTTCCTCTTTATTGTCTCTTATTTCCTCTTTATTCACATCTAACTTCATCAGAATCTATCTTCCCTGTATTGCCTTCATTCATTTTTTCCTTTCCAGTCCATAACGGTTACCCTCATACAGCTTTATGGTTGAACATGTGCACCATGGCCAATCTCTGGTGTTCCCTGTACTCTAGTTTCTTTTCAATTCATCTTGCATATCTATGCCTGGTGAGTTTCCATTTTTAATTTTTAAAAGGGTGTAACTTCATTCCAGAAATCTCTGTCTCCTACTAATTAATCTGTCTTACTTCTCTCACACGTAGGAGGGCAGACATCTGCCCCAGCCAGTGCCCTGCCTTGGCCCCTTCAATGCTTGTCTTTCTCTCAGACTTTACTTTTCTTCTACCAGAGATCACCCTGCCCTCAAACTCGTGTTAAGTCTTCACCTCCCTTCAGAGTGCTGCTGCTCAAGCCCCTCCCTCCTGAAGGCCTGCGTCTGGCTCACTCCGTAGATTTGTAATCTTGGCACTGTCCACCACCCCCTCACACCTGACATAGCTACTTTTGTTCTCTTTCATGAAAACGAAAGTTCTTTTATTCCACAAAACCATGACTGATTTCAAGGTAAAGACCCTATCTGGACGCGTTGTTCCTATTGCAGAGCCTAGCACAGAATTGGAACTGGGTGTTTGTTGAATAAAGGCAAGACTTATATAGCGAGTTCATGAGTCCCTTCTCTGGCGCTGAGACGCAAGCTGTGAGAAAGGTCCCTAAATTTAGGAACTTTAGGCGAGAGGTTGCAGGTCAGTGGGTGTCCTGAGTCAAGGAGAAAACCGAGCTGTCCCAGTTTCAGACAAGAGACCTGTGGTAGGCAACTTCCTCTACGCCGGGTTTCCCTTCATTTTCACAACCTGGTCCTGGGAAGGCATAAAAAGGTCTCACTGTGTTAGACTGGGTTTGGTGAAGCAGATTTCCCTAGTCTTAAAACAGTGGTGTGCTCTGTCTCTGGCCCCCATGTTGAATCCCCAGCAAGAAGCTGCAGACTGTTCCAATAGCTGGGAAACAGATTGAAATGACACTCAGGGTTTTTGTTCATTAATTTGCTTCCCACATTTAGATACTCTGAAGATGCATCATAAAGGTTTTCCTTTTCAGGAAAGAATTAAAGCCTTTAGCTGAGAGGCCCTATAGCTCAGGGGTTAGAGCACTGGTCTTGTAAACCAGGGGTCGCGAGTTCAAATCTCGCTGGGGCCTTCTAGGTAATTCTTATTTTAAAATTCTTCTCTACCCACACCTTTCTCTCTCTGCTAACCTTGACCCCAGTGGAAATCCCGCTCACTGTATCTTCTTGCCGCACGCCAGACCTCCTCAATCGTAACACTGAGTCGAACCGTTTCGCTTCTGTTCCGGTGCCAGGGCGCAAGTGGTGTTGTGCTTGCTGGGTTGTAACCGCGTCCTGTACAAGGCGAGTACGCGAGGGCGGCCGGGACCCCAGCGGGGCAAGAGAAGGGACCGAGCCCGCAACACCCGCTCTGGGCAGGCTCTGCAGCCCAGAACAAGGGCCTGCTGCCGGCGTCAGGTGTCCGGACCAGCGTAGGAGGTCTGGCAAGGTTTCATGTTTCAGTGGGTTTTCCAACACTTCAGATCTCAGCGGGGGAAATTCGGGTACAGACATGGGCCCCTCGATTTGTCATTGACTCCAAGAAAGTGTCGCTTTCTCGTTGCAACACCTTAAAATAGTTTCAGTGACAGTTGGGACAGACACACTGAGCTCGCCCGTATAGACTCTAGTCCACACCCTCTCCGTCCCCGAGTCTGCAGACGTGTGAGCGGAAGAGCTGCAGCTGGTCAGAGGCGAGCGCAGGAAGCCGGGACTTGCGGGGGGGACCCAGGCCCGCGCCCCTCTTCTTGGCTCGGAGTTGCACGGCCAGAATTGTGTGCGTGCCCCCTCACCCCCCCCCACACACACACACCTGCCCCCGCCCCCAGTTCTCCGATGCCCGTGGGTGGCTGCTCCCACTGTAGACCCACCTCCTGCCAAGGAAACCCCGGGTCCGGGCGCTAGCTAAGGACACCCCCACCCCGGGGCGAGCAGACCCCCACCCTCCGCGGACGGCCTCTGGGTTCAGGGCTGTAGGCGCGCCTGTGAAGAGCCTTCGTGTGGGCCCTGCTTGGAAGCCCCTCGGTGAAGCAGGAGCATGCAACTCTAGAAGGGCGGTGCTCAGAGCTGCGAATGCAGGACGTTCTCACAAGTGCTCTGCTCGCCAGTAACTGAGATGATCGCACACCCACCTATACTTAGCGATGTCATGAATAAGACACACACAGAGGGGACGCTGCAGTACTCCCTTCGATAGCTCAGCTGGTAGAGCGGAGGACTGTAGTGCATGTCTGTGTAGCTATCCTTAGGTCGCTGGTTCGATTCCGGCTCGAAGGAGGAGTTGATATTTTGGGCTCTTGGTTGCTTTCGATTCCTCCCATTCTCGATCCCCTGGGGTTCCTTTCTCCAGATCTTACAGCACATGTTGAAATAGTAACCCCATCACTTATAGTTATTAAGGGGGCTACAAATTCTCCCAAACCAACTGGGAAGCTCCGGATTCCTCCTCTAAGTTGTGCACGCTTTTGGCTTCTGGTCGATCCTGGGTTGCTCCCTGAGGTTCAAAGGTCGGAAACGCGAGACCACTCGGTGGAATAGGCTGTTGTATAAATGTACTTAGGTGCTCAGCGGCCTTCGGGCCTCTAATTTGCGGAACAAACCCCTGCGACCTTCAGCCTGAGTGTCTGACCCCACCCATGCAGAAAGAGGTCTAAACTTTTATTTAGCGGTTTATATATTTGTATAGTTCCATGAAAAGATTTTGAGCCGGATCAGGAAGGAGGAACAGGATTTGACACGAATTAGGATGAAACTGGGAGAGAGGATTCCAGACCCAACAATTTAATCAAACGGGGAGATGGAAAACTTGACTCTCATTCACGGAAACTGCGAGGGATCTGGACTAGCCCAACACGCGCCAGACGGGTTCATCTCCCACCCACTCCGGCTCCCCGCATTTTGATGCCCCAGAGACCTGCCCCAGGGTTCTGTGTTCGCCTGGGGCAGCAGCAAGGGACAGATACACTTCCTGGGCGCCTGTCCTGCGGCTCCAACCCGGCTCCCTCCACATCCAGTTTGCGGCTGGACCAGTTCGGGCGGCTCTGAAATGTGGGCTGAAGTCTGAAAAGCTGCCTCTCCTCACCCCC
Organism: Craseonycteris thonglongyai; assembly: GCA_004027555.1. NCBI lineage: Eukaryota > Metazoa > Chordata > Mammalia > Chiroptera > Craseonycteridae > Craseonycteris > Craseonycteris thonglongyai. The sequence continues at coordinate 25,304 of PVKE010018261.1, forward strand.
TCGAGAGTCTGGAAGGGCCCAGGATATATGAACATCGGGGAGAATACGCGAGGCTAGGGCCAGGGTCAGACGTGAGACTTCATGAAGATGGGAGAAAAAAAAGACAAAAACTAGGCCACACAAAAAGTAACCGTCATAACAGAGAACAAAGCCCGAATAGCCTGGCGACCAGTTGCTGACCGGAAAATGAAATTTGGGGAGAACAGCGAGGCCCACCTCTCAACGTGGCTCGTTGGTCTAGGGGTATGATTCTCGCTTTGGGTGCGAGAGGTCCCGGGTTCAAATCCCGGACGAGCCCAAGTTTTTCTGACTATCTTTTCCCACCTTAAGGAAATACTGAAAAACAGTTCAGTTCCCTGCAAACTTTCTCGCGGTCTGCAAAAGAGGTACCCTGAACGACCGCAGGGGAGAGGGGGCTGATCCCCCGCGAGGGGCCAAACCGCGGGGCTTCCTGGGTTTCAAGGACCTCGTCGCTCCTGGGAGCAGGGGCCCCGGTCGTGCTTGGCTGCTGGAAGCAGGGGCGGTTTCCCCGCTTCTGCCCACCCCGCAGGCCTGGTCCAGCACCGGGCAAGGGCCCGCCCCCTTGTGCCTGGGCGGGGCTGCTGCTCCGGAGGCGGGACCAGGCGCCAGGGGGGTCTCTTCCCAGAAATAGGGCGCGGCCCCTCCCAGCCGGGACCTCGCCTGCCCACACGCCGCTCCTCGCTGCACTCCCAGCCGGCCCGTGTACACACGCACTCGCACGCAGAGCCAAAGCAGGAGTGCAAACATCTTCGCGTTCCCGACCAGCTCTTCATCATCCTACGAAGGAGGAAGAAGCCGGTGAGAAGCAAAAACTTCTCTTTCCACTGTCGCGCGCGTTTCTGCAGCTTTGTTCCTAGGCCCAGGGGGGTTCACTTTTCTGCTCCTCCTCCTCCTTGTCCGTAGCTTTACCGGGGGCGTTTGGGCCGGGGGAGTCCCTTCTTAGCAAAGGCAGTGGGGGGCTCCTCCGAGAGAAGTTTTGGGGACCGGACTGGAGGAGCTGAGGAATGGGAAGGAAGGTTAAAGTGCAGTTCTTGCAGAGGTAGCGATTCTACATTTCCACCCCCTATTTTCTTTCTGCGGCTGAGCAGAGATAGCAGCACGAATGCCTATGGAACGTAGGCTTCGAGGGGATCACCGCTTTGGCGAAACCCAGGGAGGCCCGGGGAGGCCTGCATGTGCTCAAACGAAGGATTCCTTGCTTGGTACCCAGGTTGATAGGCAGATTTATGAAGCAGACCTGGTCCAGTTTTTGCAAGTGGAAGTGACATTTTGGAACTGGTGCTCACCTCTGTCTTCTCACCCTTAACCCACCCTCAGCCAGTGCTGTGGAATTCTTGGGGACACTGCCAATAGCCTCTTCTTTGAGCGTTATTAGTGGAACATCGGATCTTCAGCTTTCTCACTCAGAGACGACAGATCAATAACAGCACATGGGCCTAACAGGACACCTTTAGTTATTAATAGGAAGGACAGTAAAAAAAATGTTTCAGCACTATTCTAGGGTCTAGGGAAATCTAAAATGAGCCAACACCCTCCCTCTGTGTCATTCAGAATTTTTTAATCAAGCCATAAAAGTAATCGCCAGAAGCCCAAGTGATGTAGTTCATCTAAACAGCACATGGCCAACTTCCTAGAAGCAGCCCCAGGTATTCAGAGAGCTGCTTAACTGCACAGCTACTAGCTGTAGATAGTGCAGAAAGATAATTGTGTGACAGGTACTTTATTTCCAGCAACTTTTTTTGCAGACAAAGAGGGAGTAAAATATGTTTGGAATTTATGGAAGTAGTCAAAGAAGTTTTCCCTTAAACATCAACTTTTATGGGCACTTTTAAAATTAGCATTGATTTTTTTAGAAATGACTAGTATAGAATATTAAAAAAGCTGTGTGGTGCATTGGGAAGCTTCTAGTCCTAGGAATGCTAGGAGTTCCTTGGATAATACATGTTCTCTTTCTGTGTTCCTTAGTTTCCACATCAGTAAAATGAGGAGTTAACAGATGGTCTCTGAAGGGTCTCTCTTTCTTATTCTACGACTACATGGGGTGACCAGGTATTATAACGGGACTCTTATTTAAAAAACAGAAACAAAAAACAAAACGGTACTCTAGTTAGGAGAAGACCTATAATATCATTGGCAGAGAGGACAGGAGATGAGGAATGGCTCTGGCTATTGTCAAAGGTGCAGGTGCCAGGCTACCAGAAGGCAAAGGTAAGATGCTTCTCTGGTTATTGTTGGAAGCATTTACCGGTGTGATTTGTAAATTAAAGTAGATGGCCAGGAAAGTGGACCAAAGCAGACCAGCGAAACCCTTCTTGAGGAGTTTTCACTATACTGCTTTTGAGCAGAGAACAATCTCTGTAAACAGTTATTCTCACAGGAACACCCTGAAATATCTGGGAAAGAGATAATGGGTACAAAGCCCAGAGTTTGTTGAAAAGTGAATGATTAATTTTTGTCTGTTTGGAAATAGAGTCATGTCAGCAGGACTTTGTCCTCATTCTCCCTCAATCAATAGTGTCCCTTCCTGGAGGTGGAAGCACGATCCTTCTTTTCAGGTGAACTTCCTCCTCTTTAACCATTACTTGTGTTACTAAATAAGTTTCACGCTTACAGACCTAAAATATGTAAGAATTATAAAGGAATTTAGAGACTAACCTAATTTTACAATTAGGCTTATGGACAGAATGAAACATATGTAGTCTGTATAAAGGAGGAAAGTGCACCAGCACTAGAGCCCTTAGGAGAGGCCATAGTTCCTGTGTCTTATGCGCAAGGAAACTTGTCTTGATGAAGAGAGGTAGCAAAATATCTCATAAGAAGGTGAATAACATTCAAGTTCAAGCTGTCAGAATATTTAAAAAATATATGAGTATATTTCACTATTGGCAATTGCTTCACGCCTATTAAAATGATTGGCAAAGATATAACGTTCATTAACCATAGACTACTTAGTTGCATTTTGAATGAAATCGTAAAACGTTTTCCCCAGCAAAACCTTATTTTCTGCTTCATCATAATTTCATTGCGTCAAGCTGAAAATAAAAACATTCGTATGTAAACAAGCATTCACCGTTTGCCTGACTCTTTGCATTGCCAACTATGCAGGCAGGTTGTGATTTCCCCCGGGTTGTCCAGTGAAATCCTAGAGGCAGAGAAGCGAGGTGGCTGTGTCCAGAGGCTGGAGGCTGCTCCCCAGCACTGCTTAACTCTAAAGTCAGAGGCTGATCTGTTCATGAGTTGGTGCTTGAACTAGTGTTTCAGGCCATGAGAGTGTTTGTGAGTGTGAGTTCGTGTGTGTGTGTGTGTGTGTGAGAGAGAGAGAGAGAGAGAGAGAGAGAGAGAGAGAGAGAGAGAGAGAGAGAGAGGTGTTGGAATGGGGTACTTTATCTCTGCTTTTAGGTCATTTATCAGGGAAGGGTCATGTTGACCAAGTCGGCTCCATCTTCACAGCTGTGGAAGTTGACGGCTGCTTCTGTCTCGAGGGACATCTGAGGCAATCGGGGTGTTGCAATGGGCCTGGCAGCCATTTTCCCTAACAAATGACTGGTTGACAACTTTTTAGAACTCACTTTTTAAAAAGTGATATGTGATTAATTTAAAAATAGGCACCATTCTTTTTCTTTTTACTTATTTTTATTTTTGACAGAGAGAGAGAGATACAGAGACAGAGACAGAGAGAGAACTGAACTGGGGGAGCTCCCAGTTCAGCATATGGTTCCTCACGGGCCAGGGCCGGGATTCGATCCCCGGCGCTGCAAAGTGAGCGCTTAACCCACTGAGCCATCCCGGCTTCCCCAGCACCATTCTTAAATAGCTTGTTGGCCCACAAAAGGAAAGTGAGTGGGCACTCTGCTAGATGCTAGTAGAGGCCCCACTCGATGGTCCCCATGTCCTGTGACTTCCCTTTACTCCCAGAAGACTTTGAACTTTGGTGTTTGGCAGAACGAATGATCGGAGATGTGCCTGTTCCTTTCCTTCCAGAGACTTCAGGAACCCCGGGGCATCAGGTACTGAGAGAAAGGCGATTCATGGCACTTTGCTTAGTACTCTTCTCACTACCTCCAGCTTTTTCCGTTTTAGCTCAGGATTTGGTCGGGGATGCAGGGAAGAGGGGAGATGATGGGGGGTAAAAAGTGAAGCTCAAGCAGGACTGTGTCCCAAGACAACTGAAGAGCAGACAAAATTTGTCTTTTTTCAGATTCTCCATGCTGCCAACTTTTCTTCCTCCTTAAATTCTCAGGCCCTTCCAGGTATCAAAAACTGTCTTTACCTATGGACACACCCAATAACTTGGTGATTGCCTGAGGGAAGGGGAGGAGGGGGGAGGGAGAGAGGGAGGGGAGGTGGGAGAGGGCACCAGCATTATGGACACACTCAATGGTTTGGTGTTTACCTGGAGAGGAGGGAGGAGGGGGGAGGGGGGAGGGAGAGTTGTGTGGGGAGTGGGGAG
>PVKE010018262.1:0-29756 GCA_004027555.1 Craseonycteris thonglongyai
AAAGTAGACAGCTACAGAAAAATTATGACAACTCTGATAATCAAGGAGGTGGCTGTTGCTAGGCAACAGAAAGGCAAGCAAGATGTCTTGTGCTTGGGTCTTGGCAGTGTACTAAGAATAAAGAAGACCTGTCAATCATTCCATGTCCTCAAGGGACCAGTTTAATATGCAGGTGAGGGATGGGTCTAGAATGTGGAGATTCAGCACTAGCATCTGGGCTTTTCTCTGGGTTTGCTCATCCTTATTCTCTCCCCTCCTGCCTCATTCTGATAATGGGGCCCTTGTGCCCAGTAAGCATCTCTTTCCCCCAATAGTTCTCCTTTCCCCGCTTGATACATTTTAGTTCCAAGGACCAAGCTGCTTCTCACTGTTCCCAGTTGGAGATCCTGTTTCATTCTCAAGATTCTGCTTTGGGTTCCCAAACTTAACCCCAGCCAAGGACAGATGCCTCAATAATGACAATTCTAGTTTCTAGCTCTCATCACCTGCCCAGCTTCAATACCACTGATTCACCCACCTGTTGGGGGCTTCCTATATTCCCCCAGGTTCATGACTGACAGCAACCATTTCCCAGCTCCTTCCTGCGTCCCACCCCAGTTTTTGCCTTGTTGGACTGTAAGGGTCCAATCCAAGGCCCCAGCCATCACTCCTTCTATTTGCAATCTTTCCCTACATACATCCCAAATACTATCTATTTATGCCTTGCTTTTATGTACTTATTTTGAACCTTTGTTCAGAACATGGAGGCCCACATGTGCTTTTGGCGTAGGCTTGAGCACATGGTCCAGACTATATGTGATCTATCAGAAGGTTTCTAATTTATAAATGGGTTTTGTTCCCAGAAAAGTCTATTCCTAAAGCAATAATTGAGTCTACAGGAACAAACATTTCAGAGTTGATGTTTAATTGTAGTTGGGCTCTTATGTCAACCTATAAAAAGCCTATTTGATACAAAATGCACCAGAGATAAGAGGTACTGCACTGAAGCATTATTTTAACTCTGACAAAAAAACTGTTTCTGTGAAGAAATGAAATTTGGGTTTTAACTAGTTCCAGGATCAAGCTTCTGAGCTCCAGCAGTTGAATTAATAGTTTCTAACAAGGGTAGGTGGAATCAGAAAGGCTATTGGAAATCAAAGATGTAACTACCTCCAGTAGAAATAGAAGGGTTAGAAGCAAATTGACCTGTTATTGCCACAGAAGCTGAGGAAGGGGAGCTCTGGTGAAGAGGGGAAGTAGATAAGACACTATCTTTTGAGCACCCTCATGCCCAAGCAGTCAGTGCCATTGGTAGAGAGAAAGTAAACTAACATGACTCAAGGTTAGGCTGACCGGATGTCCCGTTTTAAATGGGACAGAAAACAATAGTACTTTCCTTTTCAAATGGTGCTTATAACCAGCCTACTGACACCTTGACTTTAGCCTGGTGAGACTAGGCTGGCCATCTGTACTGTTTGAAACCGGGCAGTATCATTGTTTTCCATCCCATTTAAAATGGGATGTCTGGTCAACCTACTCAGGTTAGTAACAGGGGGACCTGCTCTATCAAATCTGGGACAAGACAAACTTGGCACAGAACTGAGATTGTGAAGAAAAAAGATAGAAGTGGTCAAAACCTATGGGAATTTCTGCCCAGAACTTCCTTAAAGGGATTGTTTCTTGCTCTCCACCCCTACACACACAGCCTTATCACTCCAGCCTAGGGCACCAGAGTAATTCAGTCACTCTTCCTGAAGCAAATAGATTAGACAAATGATGGACCTTACACCCTCTTAGGAAGTTGATATTAAGATTGACAGAATTGAGGTACTCTGAGTATACCTGAATGTAAAATAGAAAATTTCAGGGAGTACATGTAGGCATGTTCTGCCATGGAGCTTTGGAACAGAGAAAATAGGCATGCAGCAGAAAAGACTTCATTTGTTCATTTATTCAGTGAAGGCGAGAAGGAAAGACATTGAGAGAGAGTTTATTATGTACTAAACATCAGAATACACAGAGGCTGCAGAGAAAACCAGACAATGGTTTAGGAATGGATGGATGGTATAGTTAGTAGGATATAAAATTAGGTTGTGATGGTTAATTTGGCACAATCTGGAGTCAGAGCCTCAGGACATAGCTTGGCTATTTGGGGTATCCATCCTGGCTCCCAGACCTACCTTTAAAAGGAGTTTTTCTTCTCTTGCTGAGTGGCAGACTGAGACAATCTCCATGGATAACTTCTGAGGATCAGTAACTTGTTTTCTATATGCACATATGAAAATGTAACCATTTGGTCTGAATAGCTAGAGTTCTGAGGGAAAACAGAGGGCAGTGTTGAGAAAAGAGTATCCTGAGACAGAATCTCCAACAACTGAAGGGTAAGTGAAGCACCTTGCATAAACTGTGCACAGTTGAGTGCTCAGTTAATAATTCATAGTTTAATGGATGAATTCTATCTTGTAAAAATTTGATATTTTTGTCATCATCAAAGAACCCATCACTCATATTATATACAATAACACATTCTACTAAAAGGAGTACAGAACAATAATATAATCAGTGATGAGCACTGCCAGGTTCCACAAAATAAAGCCAAGTTGTAATTAACAAACCCAGTGACTCAAATGGAATATAATATTTCTGAGCGAGTGTGATTTAGGAGTACTACAAACGCAATTGGTTTTACTTTTCTAAATTGATAGTACTCACAAGAATTGCTGCTTAAATGTACTTTTGTGGTACTCTTGACTAATGTGGCAAGATAACCCAAGAGAAAGTTTAACTGCTTCATGTTCCCACACACTTGAGACAAAACAATGAGATGTATTACTCCAAATTCTGTCCCCAGACTGACCTATCTCCTTCTGACAACACACACAAAAAGGATAGGTGTATGTTCTCTGTATCAGGGATATGTTATGAGAATTTTGTTTTCCAAAGCATAAGGAACAAGCAGAAGAGTCCAGGAAGGGTGGGGTCCTCAGGGTAAAAAGGAAGGGGGAGTGGCCTGACTCAACACTGGATTTAGGAGTAGATGGCAGTCACCATGTTGCCTACAGTAAGGCAGCAAGTGACTGTTCTATTGGTGCATGAATGCCCAGTAGCTACTGAAACTGTCCCAGGGACTGTGGTTGGACAGACTTGCCACCTTTAAACAAACCCTACTGCCCAGCGCAGTGGCACCTATAATGGATTTAACCCCACAGCAGGGGCATAACTCCTACATTTACACCAGGGGCTGATCATTTTGAGGGCATCCTTACCTCCATCAGCCAAATTTTTTAAAAGAATTATTCACATAATAACAATGAGTTTCTTGATTTATGCCTTAGTTTTAAAAGAGTTAATATAAATTTTCTATTTAAAGGTTATTGCGCAAGCTCAACAGGATATTTCATGTAGAAACTAAAAGGCACTAATCAAACAAAAATATAATGCTCTGCAATTTACACTCTGATGCACAGTTTCAAATTTTAAATACAAATTAAAATTACAAGTTGTCATATAGAATGGGAGACTTGAAATAACTGAAGTTCTCTTTCTTCAGCTGTATAACGAGTATGTTGACTTCTTAAATTGACTCTATTGTTTAAATGCAGGAATATGTAATATACTGGAATTCACTCAAGTGATTCCTAACCTGTAGGAATTTATAACTAGATAAATACATATGACTAAACTCAGGGGTTGGGGGTAAGGAAGAACTAAAAGACTGAAGGTCCATGTAGAATGAAGTTTTTATTAAAGGATAAGTAATAAAAACTGCAAACTTGTAGTTTACAGAAATAGTATGAAAAGTTAACAGCATTCACAGCAATTGTTTAAAATTTATGCCCACAAAAATCCTTTTTTGGGAGAGGAGGGAAGGGGAGCTAAATATGTGGTGATGAAAAGAGTTGTACATGTGGAACCTATGTATTTTTACTGACCAATGTAACCCTAATAAATTTAACAATAAAAAAATTTCTTTTTATGACAGGGTATTTATCACTGTTTAAAATTGTCAGTGTCTGGTGATAATAAAAAGTAGAGTAACACTTTAACCAGTATTATTATTATTCTTAATTACCTATAAAAATATACCCCCTATTGCCTGTACCTGGGGCACTGTTTCTACCAGCCCACTGTTGGTACTCACAAATTATTTGAAGTTATGTACTTTCTCCAGGACATTTGCATTACCAGGGGAAGAAGAAAAGGCTTCCCAAAATATAACCAAGATAAAATTTCCCACTAGCTAGACTAGTGTTTGCATCAGATTTCATTTGCTTTTAAAAGATGATATTAACCTGAGTATTACAAAGTAAATTCATATCAATCATAATAATATAATATTATTTCCATAACATAACTAGTATAAGTGATATATAAAATGCTTAATAATTTGGTTTTTCTGAATTAAAAATCTAAGCATTCTTGGGGTTTTATTCCTCTGGTAAAACATTGGAAGAGGTGGTCAATTTTTTTTTAAATGCATGCAACAAATTACTCATAGAACTTAGTAACAATTTTTTTTTCTAGATAATTCTCCTACCAGAAAACCTTACATAGGTATGGTAAAACAAACAAACAAACAAACAAACAAACAACAACCAAAAAAACCAAGAAAACTTATTTTATTTTTTCCCTCTTTTAGTTGGTAGTCATTAAAAGTGTTCCAGGCTTGAAAATTACTCAGCCTGTATTTTCCCAGATTGCACCATACTAGAAGTAAAATTATGTTGTATAAATAGAGTTAAAAGCATTTCTTTGCTTCAGTTCCACCCATTGTGCCAGCACTTCCAGTCACTTTCCACCTCCCAATCAGGTGCATTCTTTATAGATGAATTCAAAGGGATAGCTAATTTTTGCAGATAAGCCCCCTTGTCCTTCATCAACTCAGAGGTCTCCACTGCTCCCACACCCACACCCACACCCAAGCCTTGGAGTCTTCTAGGGCTGCCCATGTTGTCACAATGATCCTTGGCTTCCACAGAGCATGCCCATAACACCTCCACAAAGCTGTTGCTGTCACTGCTGTTGCCGTAGCCAATACTGATGCAGTGGCCCAGCTTAGATTTGACCTGTGAGACCCTTATAGACATTTGAATATTGGTAGCAGCACTTGAATTTACAACCAAAGTTAAGAATATGAACAGGTGGGGATGTTGGGATAGCTCAGCCAGTTGAGAGCTTGCCTTGTAGCCACAAGGTCCAGGGATAGAATCCCAGCCCCCGTCCATGCAAACTTGTATGCTGAACTAGGGTGTAACTGGTAACCACTGTAATTGCATGGTGGTGAAGGTGCTCACTTCCCATGCGGGAGGCCCCTAGTTCGGTTTTTGTCCCTCGTGGTCCCATATCCACCTGTGTGGAATGAAGCTATGTAACAACTAATGATGTACACCTATGGAGATTGCTCTGGGCCCTCCCCCTTCTCTCTGTCCCTCTCTCTCCCTCCCTTACTCTCTCTCTCTCTCTCTCTCCCTCTCTCTCTCTCTCTCTCAGCTTCTCACAACAATAAAACAAATCTTTAGAAAATAAAATAAAAAGAATATGGATAGGAGTAGAACAAGAAAAGAATTGTCCCCAAGAGGCAGGAAGAATCTGAGATAGCCAAGAGGCAGCCTTAGGTCCCAGTGTCTAGAAAACAAGACCATTTCTCCTACTAGGAGCAGTCCTCCCCAAGGTACCCAAACTTTCAGATAGGCAGAGCCCATCCTCAGTCCTTGATTCCCAGACCTCTGTCATCCAGCAGAATCTTTGAGTAAATACTGCTTTAGGCTTGTTTTTCCAGTCAGATATATCAAACAGAACCTGGGTAAAGTGACTTTCAATTTCTGCTCCTGGGTCCACGAACCAAAGCTAAAGATCTAGATGTATTAGGCTGTCCCACTTCCATCACTCTCTGGGCCTCCCCTACCCCTGGACGATTCTCACCACACTGAACAGCCTCAGTCAGAACAGTGCCTCTCCCATCCTTATACCAGAGCCCAAGAAAACGAACCACACGTTTCTCTTTAATCTGGGAGAAGGAGGAAGGAGGCTTTACTCTTTATAACACTACCTGATTCATAGAAAATGCTAAATGAATGGGAACCTTTTTCTCTTTCCTTGAGTGAAAAGGGCAGCTCTAAAAGTGACTATTAAAAGCAGGTTAATAACAATTTAAGAGCAGGTTAGTGCAGTAAGGGAAAACCCTTTAAAAATTAGAAAATAGCATAGTGACAAATGAAATTCTAATCAAGCTGCCTCCTCAAATGAAGAAGAGACTCTTTTTTTTCTCTCCCCATATTGTGAGAGTACCAGAGAAAGAGGTTCAGAAATCAGTCGCTGGGCTGTGTTATGATACAGTAGCCTTGTCTCATTTTTGCCCCACCTTGGGGTCCCAAGGAAGACTGGGGCCCCTAAGAGCTGGGAAAGACTAAAAAGCTACACAGTGTACTGTGTTTTTCTTCCAATGGAACATTCATATCATTTGTTGGTGACAGCCACCACTTCCGGATGAAGTGCTACTTGTCCTCCAAGTCACTGGCTAGGTGTCCTCCAACTCTGTTCTGTTCAGTCATGTTCTCATGTGCAGGCACAGACTCTGAACATCCTGACATGGTGATGCTCATCACAAAGGAGAAGGATGTATAATAAATCAGTCATGGCCACTGGGCCACGAGCCACGAGGCCTTTCAGCTTATGGACCAGAATGTTCAGGTACATTCCAGTCTTGGGTGAAATCCAACACTTCTTTCTACGCTGGGTTGTAAATTCTATCATAAATTTTCCTGCTGCTTCTACCTTGCAGCTTTTTCAGGAGGGGAGCCTATTCTTGGGCCAGGGACCCTCTTCCACCAGTAGCTGATGCAGAGGGTCCCAGGCTAGATTCCAGCAAGTCCATATTCTTAGGTGAGGGAGTACTCTAGGGACTCTGTTCATTCCTAAAAACAATAATATAAATATAAAAGTAACTAGTATGTAATTTTGTACATATGAAATATACATAGACAGTATATATACACATACAAAGTCCACAATTTAAAAGTATAGAGATAAATATCCTTTTATAAATCACTGGAGGGGTCCAAGAACAGAAAAGAAAGTAGGGCATAGAAGTTAAGGCTGTGTAGTATAGAAGTAAAGAAGTCACAACCATATGGCAAGGGTTAAATCCTACTTTGCCTCTTACTAGCCAGCCATCAGACCTTAACCTCTCTGCCCCTCAGTTTCCTAATCTCTAGAGAGGAGATATTCAAAGTTTCTACCTCCAAGTACATCATGAGAATTAAGTGGGACAATATGTATAAAGTGTTCATGTCAGCATCTGGCACATAAAGAATAATCAATAAATGATAGCCATTAGCATTCATTTTTTTCTGTATGTGTTGGGGGTCCTATGATGAAGAAGAACGGAGAGTCACTCTGCTTTTCTCTGGTAAGGAGGGGTATTGCTAGGCCACCCGTGGAAATAAGCACTGTAAGTATTGGATAACTTCCTGAACTATGTTGCTAATCTCTCCCCAGTGTATATGGGGCTGGCAGGCACCCTCCTTGCCACAGTGCATGTTAATGATGCTCCACAGCCTGCTCTCTGGTCATGCTGCTGCTACTGACTTCTGTGTGCCAGCTATAAAATTAGTCACATGGCTTTTAATCAATGCGTGATTTATTAAAGACATTGTGGTTCCCTGTAGTCATTTGCACTGGAAGCTTCTCTGGACCTTAAGTAGCTGGATTCCCAGTTAAAGCTCCCAAACCAAGCCTTGTAGTACAAGGATTAGCCTTGGCACAGGACTTCCTGTTCCAAACCTCTAAACCACCCTGTGGCCAGAGAGCAGGGTCCTCACCAATTGCCCCCAAGAGTATAGTGTTCCTCTTCTTCCTTAGCTTACCCATAAAGGAATGTTAAAGGGGCTTAGTGTTTGTTAGGGTATTTTTAGTCCTAGCTAAGCTGACCAGACCTGCCATTTTAAATAGAAAATAGTGACAGAAAATAGTGGTGCCGTCCCATTTCAAATGGTACATATGGTCAGCCTACTGACACCTTGAATTTAGCCCAGTGAGACTAGGCTGACCTGCCATACCATCTAAAACAGGGAAGTACCATTGTTTTCTGTCCCACTTAAAGAGGTATGTCTGGGAGATGCCTGGATGGCTCAGTAGGTTAAGCACTTGCTTTGCAGCCCTGGGGTCTGAGGGTTGAATCCCGACATGGCCCATGCAGATCCATATGGTGAACCCCCAGTTTGGTTCTTGCCAGGGGGAGCTTCCCATGTGGGAGGCCCCCAGTTTGGCCCCCGCACCCAGTTCCTGCCCTGCATGGTCCTCTCCCCCCCCCACCCCCCCATCCACCTGTGTGGAATGAAACCATGTCAAAAACTGTTAAAACTATGGAGACTGCTCTGGGCCCTCCCCCTTCTTTGTCTCTGTCTCTCTGTCAAAACCAATAAAATAACTCTTTAAAAAAAATTGTACATCTGGTCAGTCTAGTTCTAGCAGAAAACTCAATCAAAGAGGTTTAAACAACAGAAACAATTAATTGGATCCTGTAACAAAAACCTCCTGGGGTTGGCTGATTCAGTGACTTACTGTGAGAAAAGGACTTTTTTTTTTTTCTTTTTCTTTCTGCCTCTCAGCCCTGCCATCTGCACTGTCCAGTTCATCCCAAGGCAGACTCCTTGGGATGAATACTCATCCGGTCTCTTCATCCCAAGGCAGTACCATCATGGTTCTAGGATGGCAGACTGCCAGGGGCAGCCAGGCCTGCGCAGACAGCTGTCTTCGCATTTGCAAACAAGAGTTTGAAACGCCCTGATTCGACATGCTAGGGCCCATGCTTAATTCTTGAACCGATGATTGCAGCTGTCCCTGGTGCTGGGGTGGGATCAGCCACCTTGAAGCTCAGGGGCTGTGTGGAGAAACTAATACACAGATGACCTTAGAAAGGAGGAAGGGAGGAAGGGATGCAGTAGACAGCCACAAATATCCATTATAAGCGTGATGTGATGTGGAAATTATGGAAGAATGTGTATCTTGAGGTTTTCTGACCTTAGTTATGTGTTTCCAAAGAGTAAATGACAGCGGTATTGCGGAATATATTAAGGAGGCCTTTCCTTTCATCTCAACCATAGCACATTCACAGGAATCTCCTGGAGAATGTTACCTGAGAGATTCAGCGCAACTCTAGGAACAGGGTTTGTTATTAACACTTTCAGTGGCAAGAGCTCGTCAACACCCTGCCCACCACTGCCACTATGCTCACTCAGTCACTCAGTCACTCACCTCTCTGCCTCTAACCTCCTTTGATTGCCAACAAATCATTTCACTCCTTTGGTCTTCCGTATGTTTATGCACATGGGTACATTCTACTGCCTCATCATTTGTAAGCCAGAACTTCAGCTTTCTTATGACTCCTGTTTCCTCTATCTTTTCAGATTCTCCTCTACCTAATAAGTGTGCAGTTTTATCAGTGTGGGGTAATTTTTAGGAAGCTACTATGTAAGAAAATGCTGTAGCTGGGTTTTAAAAACAGGCAAAGATTTGGAGAGAAAGAAGAAAGCCCTGGTAGTTTTTGATAGAAAAACGCAACATGAAGATGCTTCTGGGGCTGGAAAGAAGACTGACTCATCAGAGCAGGGGAACATGTTAGGCATGACCAAGAGAGCAATCAAGCTGGAAGAGGACAGCGACACTGATTATAGAACGTTTGGAAATAAGGATTTATTGAAGGCTTTTGAACAAAATACTCATCTGGTCTCTTCATTATTTCTCCAGCTGAGTCAGCTTTGTTTGAATCCTTATCTTGCTTTTATCCAATGGCTAGGTATTCTTGTTCCTAATGTGTCTACATCTGTTCTCTGTGCCAGTTCTGGGTGAACGCTGTTGGGCCAGTGATTAGAAGTAAGGAGCAGCTCTCACCCCTGAGACACACCATTTGCCACTGTCCTATCAATAAGTTATATCAGTAGTCCTAAAACCTATTAGACTCAATGTGACTCATTTTATAAGAAATATTTCTCAAATTCTTCTTTTACTATCTTGAAATGAAATTTATATATAATATAATGAAACTACATACCTAATTATATGGGATGAATTGGATCTGCCCAAATTCATACATTGCAGTCCTAACCCCCAGTGTCTCAGGAAATGACTGTGTTTGGACACAGGCTCTTTAAAGAAGTGGATAAGTTAAAATGAGAGCTTATGGGTGGGCCCTGATCCATTATGACTGGTCTGTACAAGAAGAGAAAATGTGCACACAAGCACAGGGAGGGAAGACAATGGGGAGACACATGGGGAAGAAGGCCGTCTACAAGCCAAGAAGAGAGGCCTGAAACAGGCTTTTCCATCATAACCCTCAGAAGGAACCCACCCTACCCACACATTGATCTCAGATTTCTAGCCTTCAAAACTGAGAATACTTATAAATGTTTGTTGTTAGGACAGTCCTAGTAAGCGAATACACTAATTATAAACTGACTTTATAAAAAAAAATAAATGGGATATAATCTACAATGACATATGTATTTCCATTTGTAAATGTTCAAGCACAACTGTACGAAAAGATACAACATTTACACCAAGACTGTGCATGCAACCAGCTATAAATCATTATGGAGTAACAGTACAAAAACTGGCTGACACACATGAGGTGCAGTATTGGCAACTTAAATACAAAATCTCAAACACCATTACCATTGACACATCATTTTCAGAAAGAATAAAAAACTCTTGGTAAAGTGCCAAGGAAAACAAAGAATAATCTTCCCTCAGTTTACATGGTAGATACATTCCTGGAAAATTCAAGAACTACGTTGTGTTTATTTGTCTCCCAGAAACAGGTGCTTTGCACAGATAATTATAAATAGGTTTCTTAAATGTCCTGTGAAACATTTGAAAGTCACAACCAGTTCTTCATTTTTCTGTACATGTTGCAAGATGTCATGATGCCTAGCGTGCCCTGGACCTCATCCCTCTTTGCCAGTAAGATACTCAATTATCATGACAACCAAAAATGTCCACTTATTTCCCAAATGTTCCCTAACTATTCCTTGAAGGGCAGGACCACCTCTGTTGAGACCCAGCAAGCTACAAGGAAATAAAAGATATAATTCAGGGCTCGCTTTTGGTGTTGGTCCAGCCCCACCCCCACTCTCAGCCAGAACAGCTCCTGCCTCGTCTGACTCACATGGGGCCACACAGCAGGCAAGCCAAGCAAGTGATACGCATCCTCTGAACTGGGTTTGTTGAAAACCACAGTCTGGACGCTGCCCTGAAGCCTCATATGTTTAAAATCTCCTTTGTTTGCTTGGATTCAGAGGCCTCAAGGTACTTGAAGCTCGGTGGAGCCCAGCAGCTGTGTGCCTGCCTTTCCCTAGGTGTGTTTACGTGTTATTTGGGGTCTGAGGGCTAAGGTGCTGCTGTGATTACTGAGGCAGCTGTGGGCAAGAAGAATGCAGGCTCAGAGAATCATCCTGACAAATCCTGCTGCTCACTCCCCTGCCCCTGTTTCCAGGCTATTGAACATTCATTACTGGAGAAAATCACAGCAACCAACAGGTTGGTTCCACCAGAAAGTGGTGACTTCTAACCCGAACTGGCCCCTCAACGATGCACCGGATCCTCTGTTCCACTCTGGCTATTCCCCACAGGACTTGCTCTCAATCTTTCTACTCCCTTCAAGCACTCAAATTCCACTTTGTTGTTTCATGTTCTACAAAACACTTGTGCCTCTTTTATTGAAACAACCACAATCATTGTCCAGAAGAACTTCCCTCCTTTTCATGTCAAAATGTCTTTTCCTTTTGAAAAAGAAGCAAAATCCACATATGCTGCCCATTCCTCCCCTTCCCAATGGAACATGCTCCACTGATTCACGAACTTCAGTTTTTCCCTTTCAACTGCATTCTTGCCTCACCTGTGCCTAAAGATATGCCATGTGAGTCAGAACCCTTCGGCTGCAAACAGAATCCAACCTGAATGCACTTTTGCTTGAAAAGCGTGTTTTACTTTAAGGTGTGGATGTCGCAAGAAAAACATTGGTAGAAATGCCCTGGTCTCAGGAAAGGACTTGAACAAGAACTGCAAAGCCACCAGCCTATTTTCCAACCTTTCTTTCCCCAGTCCTTTAAGTTTGCTTCACATTTCCTTCTTGTGCACTCACTTCTTGTGGCTTCATGTTCACATGGTGGAATCCCAATTCCAGGAGAGAGAACCCCACCCAGTTGCTTAGCTTGGATCCGATCCAGGGACCAGATTTATACTCCAGCCTAAAACAAGTGAATACACAAAATACGGAAACAGTGGGTTTTTAACATGGATGTCAGGAGGTGCAGGACAGTGATCCCTGAGAGAGGACACAGATGGGGTGAGCGTGATGATCGCCTCATCTTGCTGACTGGAGAGGGTGCCCAGGCTGCAGCACAGAGTGGGGAACCCAAGTGGGGCCCCTGGCCTCCCTGAGTTGAGAAGACAGAGCTGGGAGTCCTGGGAAGCCAAGGAGGCTACAGGTAGCAGGACAGCGTACCAGAGAGAAGACAGCTGGTGGGAGGGAGAGGGAGAGACAGAGACAGAGACAGAGAGACGGAGACAGAGATCTAGATCACTAGAGGGTATCCTTGAGTCTTCAGCTGAGTACTGATCAGTACTTTCCTGTAAAACAAACACACACTGGCAGTCAGGAAAAGAGCCACCTAAAAGGAGCAGAGAAAACAGTTGGAGTTCTCACAGGTCCTGGATTAGGTTGTTTCCAGCAGTCAGCACGGGAAGCCTCATGATTTGTAAGGGCTCCAATGGAGTCCTCAGAAGGGCATCACCGCAGTCGTGGGGGAAATTCAGTTCTCGGGCCTGCTCTGGTCCTGCCTAACTGAGCTCAAAAGCCAACCGGAAAGACTCCAGCTAGTTCCCAGGAGCTTCCGTGCATCCCAGAACAAAGTGCAAGAATCTGTATAGGAACACAGTAACACCCAGCCCCCAACGAAGTAAAATTCACGATTCTGGCATCCAGTCAGCCCTCCGGCCAAGGGAAGGAAGCAGAACACTCAGGAAGGAGCAATGCTCCACCTACGAGTGTCTCAGAAATTCTGTGAACGTGCTGGTTGCCTCCTTGCCCATCATTGAGCTCTTGCTACGGTCTTCTTTAGGCAGCAAAGTGTCGCTTGACTCATTACAGTGCGTCCCCATTCCTATAGTTACCTAAAAAGCCGTTGTGAACAAAAGAAGCACGGAAATGAGAAAGCCAAACCCCAAAAAGGCGGATGAGAAGCTCCGGAGGCTGGCCTTTCTCCCCGTTCCCTCTACCTCTGAAGTCCTCACTTTCTGTAACGGAATCTTTTGCCTTTCCTGCCCGCTCCAGGTTGTTTAACTTGAACACGCACTGCATGGCTAGTTTGGGGAGAAAAAATAAAAATATATATTTTTTTGTCTTTGATTTTTACGTTGACAAACTTTAATGCTTCACGTGTACTTCTCAACGAAGAAGGGGCGTCTCTGCACCCCCCAGTCCTGGGGCCGGTGGTGGGGAAGCCCCCCCAGCCCTGTTCTGTGTGCCTGGAACCCTCCTGCCCTGTCCGGGGGCAAACAGAACGGCAACGTGGGCTTCCTCTGCCCGCCTGGCAAGCATGCCCTGCCTACCCCACCGCTTTTCCCTGATGACCACTCAGCAGCCACCGGGAGAGGCGAGGAGAGCGGCCCGACGCCCAGCGGACAGGGGGGCGGAGAGCGAGCAGAGGAGGCGCGCGGAGGCTGAGCGCGCGGGCAGCCAGACCCAGCTCGCAGGAGGCGAGCCCGGGCGGACGGGGCGGCGGCTCGGGGACCGCGCGTGGCGCGCCATGGGCGAGGCCAGCCGGCTGTGCTCGGGCTACTACGGCCTCAACCACAGCTTCGTGGAGCCCTTCCAGTGCCCGCGGCGCGGCGAGGCGGCCGCCCTCCTCTACTGCTGCGGCTTCGCCGACCTCAAGTACTGCTGCGGGGAGCCGGGCAGCTACTTCCCCTACAAGCACAGCTACATGTGGAGCCTCAGGTGCGCGGGGCAGGCGGCCAGCGGGCCGGGGGCTGGGGAGGTGCCGCGCCGCCCCGGGAGGACAGAAGTCGCCTGCGTCCCCGCCACCCGCTCCGGGGGGCGCCCCTCGGGAGAGGCAGGGCGCCTCCGGGGGCGACTGAGAGCGCTGCAGAGACACCTCACCCGGCTCAGAGGTGCCCCGGGAGCCGCAGCGCACCCGAGGGTCTGTCTGTCTGGGGCCGCTAGAGGTGTGAGTCCGCCCGGGGACCCCGGCGAGGCGCGCGCGGGAGGAGCGCGGCTCTGCGCCCAGGGCGCACCCAGCCTGGCGCGGCTGGCGGGGCGAGGGGCCCGCGCGCCTCCCCGGAGTGGACGGGGCTGCACTCGGCGGCGGACCCGTCCCGAGCAGAGACAAGACACACAGGCAATTTCAGGAGGCGGTTTGAATGATCTTTTACGATTTACTTTTATTGTTTTTTTGTTTTGTTTTGTTTTTGACAAAGAGACAGACAGAGACAGAGGGAAGGGGGAGGGCCCAGAGCAGTCTCCATAGTTGACAGCATTAGTTTTCCATATAGTTTCACTCCACAGGTGGGCAGGGCTGCGCAGGGCAGGAACTGGGCCAGGGTCTCACCCGATGAGAACTGAACTGGGGGCACTCCCCAGCTCAGCATATGGGTCCGCATGGATCAGGGCCGGGATTCGATCCTTGGTCTCCGGGGCTGCAAAGTGAGCGCTTAACCCACTGAGCCATCCCGGCTTCCCCTGAGTGATCTTTTAGATGTGTTAGGAATTTGGTGCATTTCAACAGAAAGGGGGCTCCTGGGGGACCCATTTTAAGGCATTGACCAAGAATCAGAGTTTTTTTTAAGTCTCTTTGGGGAGTAAGAAGGAGTCTAAAATACCGAGAGTGTAGGTGTGCGTGCACAGGCCACTGCGTTTTATAGTTTGCCCTTTTCCGTTGGCCTGACACTGACCCGGAACCAAATTGGAGACACACAGAGAGGTAGAGTTTTAGGTACTTGGATTACAGATTCTATAGAACCTTCCAGGGTACCCCCTTTTCTCAAGGTCTAAACCATTTGGCCATTGCTGAAAAGTGAAAAGACTTTTTGAGGCCAGATCTTTCTTGTCTTTTTTCCTATGATGGGAATGTCACACCATCTAATATTTATGCAGATGTTTTTCCATTATGAAATGCTTCCCCCACCGTCCATTTTAAGGGATTTCAAACTTTGAACTTGATTCTTTCCTTTTGCTTGGAGAACAAATGGAATGTCAGGATTATAGGAAAGAAATCCCACTCCACCTTAAGTTGTTTCTTACAAACCAGTTAGCTTGGTCTGGTTAAAGAGAGTCGGTGAGGGAGGAAGGGGGAAGGAAGAGAGGAGGAAGGCAGGGAGGGAGGAGGGGGGAGAGAGAGAGAGAGAGAGAGAGAGAGAGAGAGAGAGAGAGAGAGAGAGAGAGAGAGGCTGTTAAGTGGAAGAATATTATGGATGATCCAGATTTTGGCATGCATGCCAAGTCTATAGCAAATGACTTCAAATGATATTTTGTGAAGCAGTAAAATAATTTTTTATTATTGTAAGCTTCAAAAAACATCTCAGAAGGAGTGCCCACTGACCAATGAGTTCAACTAAGTTGCCTTATGTCAGAGTGGGACAAAAATCTCAAAAAATAATGACAGCCTATCCTTATTATTCGAGGAAGCAATCTATATTGCACTGCCATGTGATTTGGCCTCTTGGAAAATAAGATAGTAACCCAGCACCGAGGCTTCAGAGGTGTTAATAATGGTGGCAACACCTCCTTAAGAGACTGGCGGCTCCTAAGTCAAACTCAATTGGAAAAGTGCTTGGGATTCTCAGATTCCTGACTCGTTGCAAAGTGACAAATAACAGAAGCTATGAACCCTTCCCTAAGGTTTATGAAGGCACAAAGGAATGAACAGCTTCTGGAGCCTTCTTTCAGCACTGGTACAAGGGACAGTGCACCTCAGCTCTTGGGAAATATAAAAAGCATTTCAACTGAGGGCATCCTTGGCAATGTTAAGCCTGGGGTTCTTGTCAGTTTGAGCTCTGAGCACACTGGGAAGGTAAAAATTGAGAGCTTCATTTTCTTCATAGTCTTTGCTCTCCACCCCTAATTTAAAATTGTCCAACTGCGAAAAATAATCCAGAAGTCACTAGCATTTGTACTGAGATTCTGCAGCTGTGAAAGAGAGGCACAGGTAGAACTACTACCACATAAGTGAGGTTGCAAAGTTGGAGAATTGGCACATTAATGGGATGACAGCTTCAGATCCTCTGTCAAGGATCAATCGGAAAGCACACTGTCAAATGGTGCTGTGAAGAAAGAATAATGTCCCCTTTTCTGTCTGGCCCACTCCCATCTTTTGTCCTCTTACACATTCCTGATCAATTAGGACTTCCTTTGGTAACCTTCAAGACCTAGGAAAATACTGCCTAATGTATAGGGTGATACATGAGTTCAATAAGTGTTTGTTGAAATGAATATTTTTGGAGATTCCTAGAGCTTCAACTTTATCTAGAGATTACTGTGCATAAGGCAACATTTCAATAAAGCAGAACTATGATATTGAAACAGTCTGTCAAGATTATGAAGAACCTCCTTTTGTAACAAAATGCAGAAAATAGCACGTTTTTTTGTTTTTCCTTCAAATTGTGTGGACTGGTTTTTAAAGTTTGTATAGTAGAAGTCCACAATAAGTGTGTTGAATTTAATTAAGCTGACAATTTTATTTTTAAATTAACTAAATTACTCTCTTACTTTGAAGATGTTCTTAATCACCACGTTCTCATTTTAGGAATCTTACCAGATGTCTGCCCTCCCAGATGCCTTGTGCAGCAGATAATGTTAATTAAGAGGATTAGGTTCCCATATGTCAGTGTAGAGTCCTAACCTTCCCTGACACATGTGACCTATAAAAGTCAATTTCGGTGCAAACAAACATGAAAGAGCTAGCAGTCTACCCCTTGGAAGAGAGTGCGCCAAGTGAGGAAAAACTCGATTTAACATATATAACTACATACGGACTCTAGCCACAAAATTATGAAATCTTCACTTGTGTACAGGGCTGGGGGGATGAGGCTGACATGAATAAACACAGCACAAGAATCTCTGGAAGTCTGACTCCACATCTGTGGCTCAGGAGGCAATCTCTAAATTGCAAGGCTGCTCTTTATCTCTTTAGAGCAAAGATAAATTGGATGAGCTTAGCCCTTCACTTTTAATTCTGTTCTCCTTACTCCCAAAGCAGCAACACACCTAGCATCCCTGCTCAAATTCTCCCTTTTCTCCTTTTTTAAAAAAGATTTATTTTTATTGTTTTTGACAGAGAGAGAACGAGACAGAGAGAGAGACACAGAAAATAGGGTGGGGTGAGGGTGGTGCCCAGAACAGTCTCCATAGTTGTACATCATTAGTTTTCAACATAGTTTCATTCCACACAGGTGGGCACAGGGCTGTGCCAGGCTCACCCCAGCAAGAACTGAACTGGGGCCACACCTAAGCTCAGCCTATGGGTCTGCATGGGCCAGGGCTGGGATTTGATCCTTGGACCCCAGGGCTACAAGACAAGTGCTCAACCCACTGAGCCACACTGGCTTTCCCAACTTTCCTCCTCCATTTTGGTACATGTCAAACTTGTCAGGACTCTAATCTCTGGGAAATAACAGAAGCCTACTGGCAAGCCAGGAAGATAATGAAGGAAAGGGTCATTACTTTTCAATGGTAGTGACTTTTCAATTACTACAAGTGGATCCATCACTAGTAAATTATTATTTACTTCTACTTATGGAACATTTACTACAAGATAAGCACTCTATTAAACACTCTTAATAAGGGTGCACAGCATGATGGAAAATTCAACAGAAGTATCTGGTTCTGAGCAACTTGAAATCTATCTATCTATCTATCTATCTTGACATACCCACACATACATATGTGTATGAAAATTAAGTTCATGAAAATAAAGTACATATTTGCATATTAGTCTTTAGATATAATTGTTCTTCAAGCCCCATTTTTCATTTAAAAGTATTAATTTCACAGATTTATGTAAACTGTTATTTCTCAAATGATTAGATTTATAAGCCAGTGGTACTAAAAGAAATTATTACAAATTCAGTGCAGAGAAAATAATATCAGATATACATTTTATTTTTAGAGGAAACAACAAGGATTTATTTCTAAAGATTTATTTTTATTGTTTTTTTGACAGAGACAGAGAGAAGGAGGAGGGCCCAGAGCAGTCTCCATAGTTGACAGCATTAGTTTTCCATATAGTTTCACTCCACAGGTGGGCACAGGGCTGCGCAGGGCAGGAACTGGGCCGGGAGCCTCCCGCATAGGTCCCGGCAAGAACTGAACTGGGGGCACAGCCCAGTTCAGCATATGGGTCTACCTGGGCTAGGATTTGATCCTTGGGGCTGCAAAGTGAGCACTTAACCCACTGAGCCATCCCAGCTTTCTCAAGATTTCTTTCTTAATGCTAGAAAGGTATTGGTGTTATGCTCTTTTCGAAAGGAAAAATTTAGACTGAATAGGAACTTCAATATAAATTTCATAACTACTGCTTGCCTTTAATTAAACCTTCTTCTCTTTTGTAGTAGTTGTGGTTTTGTATATTAGTAAATTATATGTCCCATACATGTCTGCAAGTGAAAAATTCTGCATTTCTGGTAAACATTTGCTTCACTATTTTTACAGAGGTAAATATTTTTCTATTTATCTTTTATGGATGAACCTGATGTTACCTCCTACAATATATTAATAACAGAAGTTTATTTGATTGCGATGTTTTTGAACTATCTGTAGAGAATCATGTGACATTTTACCTGCCTTATGAATTCACATGGTATTCTGTACTAATGTTAATATATATACGTATAGAGGAAATAGCATTTGACGGCACAGAAAGGTGAGCTGTAGATTTCAATCATATACTGCTCCTGCTAAAATATAATTTGGTTCTGAATAACTGAAGCAAGAATGGACGATACTTAAACCTTTTTAGTTCCTACGTAAACCAGTTTGTGTGACAGTCACAATCTTTCTGTTTTCCTCAGCATTGGAGCCCTGACTGGACTGGGGATTGCTGCCCTTGTTTTACTAGCCTTTGTCATCAGCGTCTGTGTCCTTTGCTACTTGTTTCTGTATACAAAGCCTCAAAGATTAGACAATGGCCTTAAACTTCAACACCTAGAGGCTTCTTCCATGCAAGAAGGTAATCAGTATCCATTATTTGTAGCCAATTATATGTACTCTGTTCAAAAGAATAACCTGTACCTGGGTAAAGGATCATACTGTTAATGTTTTTTAAAAATTCAACTCATTATGTGTCTTTATAAAAATTCACATTAAATTAGGCCTTAATGATGAAATACCTTAGAGAAATTGTGCCCAAGGAAAAATAGCAGCAGGTTGTAAATGTTCTCGTGAAAAATAATACAATGGTTCAATAAATCCACTTTAATATATTTATGTCTCTCTCAGCTATAAAGGTTTTATCCTCTTGGAATTTTTTAATTTTGTTTTTGATGGAGCCAAAGTCAAATAGGAGAACAAAATATTTGATAATTCTCAGTGCTGCATTATTCTAGAAGGGCTAATCACTGGTGAGTTCGTTAGCATTTACCTGCACACCTATGGTGCACAGAATTTGGAGGAGACATATAAAAATAATTCAGAGGCACATAAAAGGAATGGAAACCTAAATAAAAGACAGTCTCTATGCTTGAATAGATTATGAACTAGTTAGGGTAGAGTGGTGACTATAAAGTAGAAAGAAATTTTTAGGCATGGTTTGTGAAACTGTGTCTCATTGTTATCTGAGTATAAAGTGCTACACAAATGCTTAATGGTTATCATTGAGAAACTCAGGGGGAAACCGGGATGGCTCAGTGGGTTAAGCGCTCACTTTGCAGCCCTGGGGACCAAGGATCGAATCCCAGCCTGTGCGGAACCATGTGCTGAACTGGGGAGGTCCCCCAATTCAGTTCTCTCTCTGTCTCTGTATCTCTCTCTCTCTCTCTCTCTCTCTCTCTCTCTCTCTCTGTCAATAAATAAATAAATAAAACTCCGAATTGTTAAAGTTTTGCAAATATCAGTTTCTATTAGTGTATTTAAAAAATAGTAATCATGAATTTTATTTTGCTATATATTCAGAATATATTTTAATAAGAATATAGAATATACGAGTATAGAGAATATATATGTATATATTTAGAATGACACAAATGGTCACTAACTTTCATTTAAAAAGTAAGTAAAAATGTTTATTTTTTTTTAATTTAGAAAATGCTCTAGTTCAACTGACTTCTGAAATTTATATTTAGGGAACAAATGCTCTGTGACCTTATCAAATACACCACTACTGCATGATTGGGTTAGCTCCCATTTCCTTCTCTTAGAAGATCTCCCTGAGAGGGTATCCGTGTCACAAAGCAAGAAGCCAAGGCCCCTTTGGAGTTCTCTTTCTGGAGTTTGGAGATTGCTGGGCTGAATTGACAGGCTGAATTTAGTCCAATTGTTTGTTGAATTTAATCCAATGGTTTAGACCCAATTTCCCCACAGGCAAAATGAAGCCATGGATTAGTGATTATTTCATAATCAGATCGTAAAAATCAATGTTTGTCTCCATTGCTTAGATAATTTAAGGGGGGCAGTTCTTAAATTTTACTGCACATAAGAATCACTTAGGGAACCTGTTAAAATGACAAACTCCAGACTCTGCCTTTTTTTTTTAAATAGCTCCTCTTCCTACTCTGTTCTTGCTCCCCTGCCATGTCTCCTCTCCATAAACCAGTCAGGCCCTGTCACTTCTGTGCTCGAAATCCTAAGCACTTCCCATCTCTCTCAATAGATATGGCACCTTAGCTGTGACCTCCCAGGGCTTTTGTGCCCTCTCCACTCATTTCTCTCGTCCCTGTATGTCCAGCCACACTGGCCTCTTTGCTGTTCCCGGAAACGCTTGCCTCATGGCCTTAAGACACGCTGTCACCAGTGTCTAGAATACTTTTCCATTACATTCCTGCATGACTTGCACTTTCATTTTTCTTAAATCTTTCCTGAAGTCACCCTCCCAGGGAGTTCTTCTGTGGTCTCTCTGTCTGTACTTTTAACTCCTCTTCAACATTTCCTATCCCTTTTTGCTTTGTTTTTCCCCTAATATGCTATATATTTTAGTTATCTATTGTCTAACTTTTTCTCCACTCTAACTAGAAAGGAAGTTCCAAGAAAGCAGTAATTTCTGCCTTGTTTGCTCACTACTGTATTCCTAGTGTCTGTGTGCTTGCTAAATGAATGGGAAGAAATAGCACTATACCTGTATTGTAGGTGATCAAAGGATCACGCTCATTGTCACCATTACAGTCATCAAACATTCATTGAATGCTTCTCCTATACAATACACTGTTCTAAATAAATAGGTTATTTTCCTGATTTTTCTCAGAGACTTCTTCAAATGTTATTTCATGTTGGCTCTGAGAACCCAGCAACAGAATTAGTTCGCTTGTCCATTCAAGTCTTGTAGTCTTATTGCTGTTTATTTAGCTAAGGAGACCCATTAATGCACTTCCTATGTAATTAGATGAGGCTGCTTTCTTACAACGGAATGTCCTCACTCTGCCCCTCTCAAAAACATGTTCATCAAGCCAGTGAATTAATTCAATAGACCTTTTCTGAGGCTTATATTGGCAAAGTAGGGTTCTATATGATCACTGCCCTTTTGCTGCTTTCAAATGAGGTGATTGTGATGACCTGGGTTGATTTTAACCCAATCAGACATAGTGGAGAACTCGAAACAAAATGGGCAATTCAACTGTTCCAGGAATAGTCAGAGAAAATGGTTCACATTTGAAAGCAACCTTTTGAAGTGATCATTAAAAACCGTTGCTGTACCATTGTTAAATATGCAAGCTCCACTATAATGACTCTCCCACCTAGGAATAAATGCCAGTGCTCTAGCTATTGAGAAAACAGGTCCTTACTCCCTTTAAGAATGCAGGTTAGGAACCTGATAAAATATTTGCATAATAATCAAGTATACATATATCAGAGAAAAATTGGTTTCAATTACCACTTCTTTCTTTCAAAACTTTCTGTTCTTAAGAGTTAATCTCCCATTATTTTATTTAATTTTTTAAAAGATTTATTTTATTGTTTGAAAGAATGAGAGAGAGAGAGAAGTGGGGAGGGCCCAGAGCAGTCTTTATAGTTGTACATCATTTGTTGTGATATGGTTTCATTCCACACAGGTGGATGTGGGGTTGAGCAGTGCAGGGAGTGAACTGGAGGTGGGGGTGGTGCTCCCATATGGGAGGTGAGAATCTTTGCCACCATCCTTGCAGTTACCAGTTGTGCCACAGTTCAGTGTATGAGTTCCGTAGGCCGGGACCAGGATTCAATTCCTGGACCTCACAGTTGCAAGGCAAGCATTCAATCTGCTGAGCTATCCCAGCATCTCAATCTCCCATTATTTTAAAATAATTTTTATAATTGAGGCAATTTTCATTACAGGCCATTTGAATGACCTCAGGAAAAGGTGTTTTTGTGTACATACTAAAACTGATTTAGTGCATTGGGCTCTTAAACAATTTTGCCAAGACTTTTCGTTCATGTATCTTTATTCTCTTGGGTTTCATTCTTTTTTTAATATAACAGTTTAAGGCTTTATACATTTTGAATTGATCCTGAAAGAAGCAGGTCTGTGGTAGTGACTGTAGAGTTTAATCAGGCTATGTCCAAGGCTCACTTGGTAGAGAGGTCCTTCTGCTAAGCCATTGAGTGTCCTTTAAAATTGTGTGCCATAATTATTTTCATCCTTTTTAACTTGTATTTTCAGTTATGCATGTTTCACATGCCAATGTTTAGAAGAATACCATGGCTTGTAAATTGTACTGTATAGAATGTAAAGTTCTGAGCAGAAGATGGCTATATGAAGGGCATCTTTCTGAGCATGAGGACTCATTTCATAAGATATGAAGAGTCAATGACTAATAGAGAAGCAATGACAGAGGTGAATGTCTTAGAGCCTTGCATCTCAAACTTTTCCACTGGAGAATCCTTAAAGGCAGACAAGACAGGAACTTGTGCCTGCAGAATTCCAAGGTCTTGAATGAAAAGGCCTGACTTATTTGAAGTTGCCCATTTTAGTTTATAAACTTATGGGAATTTTCAATTTGATTTCATAATATAATGACTTATTTTGCTCTTATAGTAACATCTTCTCCTTCCAATATGTGAATAAAATTGAGGCTCCAGGAAGATAAAGCATATTCACCCTGTGGGTTTGAGTATCAACTGATACCCTGCAGTTGTGACGAGGGGTAGAGAATTGATGAGGGGGTTCTTAGAAGCAGTCTTTTGATGAAAATTGGAAGGGCAGAAATGAGCAGAGCTGCCTGGCACCCATAAACAGTATAGTTACATGTGAATAATAGACAACTCCAAGCCTATATTTGGTAGTTTCTTTTGTAAAGACAGGTGATGGAAACAAAAAAGGGCATGCAAATCAGCAGTAAGACACAGCTGTCTAGGAGAAAAACATAAATTATATATGCGATACTGAGAAAGCAAGGTGAAGATCATATCATTTATTCTGTCTGTGAGCAAAATAGAATTTGGACTGGTTCAGAGTGGTCTGCTATGTTTCTTCTATCTTAAAGGACACCGTCACTCCCCCATTAAAAATAAAAAGTTTCTTTAAATTCATATTAATTGTAGGCAAATTGGAGAATATAGAGAAACAAACAAACAAATAGAAACAGACAAAGGGCATCTATGATCCCACCACACAGAGATAATAGATAGTAACGCTACAATGAATATCTATGGCTTTTTTACACACACACACACGGTGCCAAAGAATTGTATATATATTTTAAGAAAGAAAAGGACTGTATTAAAGTTGTAAAACTCAGTATATACCAAAAACAAAAGATGTATACAAGTCACGTTTGACTGCTGCAATTGCAAGAGGTGCTCAAAGTGGTTACCATCAGCATCCAAATGCTTCTGATTCCGGCAAACTAGTGCTTAAGTAACATTGACCAAAGTGTCCACTTGTATTGTTGTGCATGCTGTTTCAATTTACCAAGCATCTCAGACTTATCATGAATGTGGGCAACTGTTAGGCATATTGGATGTTCTGTTGCATTCTCACATCTCCGTTGTCGTCGTACTTTCACAACGTTCTCAAATTTCAAATCCCACTTCAAAACGGTCTTGTGCTCCTCCAAAGACAACCGTGCTTTCACCATTTTCTTTGATTGTCCTGCCTGTCTCATGGTGATGCTAGCATTCACTTGATTAACTCCATCTTTTGAGTGAATGTCATACTACACATTATTATTCTAAGTCAATTCCACTTCAAAAAGGAATACATGGATAACATTTCTTAAAATGTGTATACATTTTTTTGGCACCCCCAGTATATATAACATGTCTTATAACATGCCTTTTTTTTTTCACTGAACAATATTGATATATCTCAGCTTGCCAATAAACACCTTCTATCATTTTTAATAGTTCCATATTATTATCTTGATGGGATGCTATGAGTTCTTATTCCATTATATATTGAAATAGTTTCACACTTCCAGAAAACTTCTAAGAAAAGTATAGAGGTTGTATTCCTTTTCTCAGATTTACTAACAGTTAATATTTTGATCCATTTTCTTCCTCATTGACTTTCTCTCAGTGTATGTTTTCTGAACCATTTGAAAATAATTTGCAGATATTGTGCCATTTTTTAAATGTAATTCTAACTTAAGTTTAACTTGTCATAATTTGCTATGATATACAAAGGCAAACTTTTAAAACATTGTATTTACCAAGATTCTGGCAACAGCTTTACGTAACAATACACAGCACACCAAGCCCACAATTCAACTTCTTTATGGTAAGTTGCAGCTTCAATATGAAGCTATCACAAAGAAAAAAACAAACAAACAAAAACCTGTTTTTCACATGCTAAGGTATCTTGGCAAGAATATCATTAAATGCAGTAAGGAATTTAAGATAACATGAATAAAAAGTTAATAAAACCTAAATATTACAGCCTAAACAAAATCCATACCAAATATATAATTTATATATAACTATCACTGGTTACATACAATTTTCTTGACTGGTTAAAATTTAACAATATAAAACATGCATTTTAGATTCTTTAGCTATCAAGTTCAGATAGCACCAGTGTCTATGTGAAATGACTCTTTTCAAAAACCAAAGTGTAGTCAAAATTAATTCAAATGTTTTAACACATTCTAATGCTAAAAATCATTCAGTATTATTGAAGTGGAGGTAAATCCCAGAATTTCTAGGGGCTTTCTTTTGCTGCAAAAGTCTGTTTCCACAGTTTACTCAAAGCAACATACGAAAGAGTCCATGGATGTCAATAAGCTCATAAAGGGCAAGACTATCTCTCTGACCTCCAAGCATGGCTAATGTGTCTGCAAAAATAGGATGTGTGAGGCTAAAAGGCACACTATTCTGCTAACTAAAGAAATAGCAAACCAACCTCTACCTAAAAAGCTCCTCCCCCAGGTAGATAAAAAGCATACAAGGGGGAAAATAAATTAAAATATCCTTATCTACAGAGTAAGGATTTTGAAAGATCAATGTAATTCCTACTTCAAAAATGTTAACTAGAGCATCTGATCATTTATAATTATAACTTAATGACATATCCAGATTCAATTTCTTTTATCATTAGATACTTCTAATCAAAAATAGTAACTTTATTCCCAAATATCAACCGCTAGTATGACTGCAGTGTATTATCTCCTGGAGTGATTAAGTAATGGAAGAGAAAAGACAGATGTTCAAGTAGCAGGCAACTAACTATTATGGCCTTTCCACACAGCAGCATCTGAATAGCTACTGAATAGGCCAGGAGTAATTCTAAAAATAAGAAAATTCATGCATTTTAGTAAATATGTCATAATTTTCACAATTGACATTTCCTCAGGCATTGCACTTTCTTTATAGACGAATCCTGATTTTTCTTAATGTTACAATGAGCCAAACTTGAACTAGCAGACTTCTTTTTCTTTTTCTTACTGTTTCTTATGCTTCTTTTTCTTTTTCTCCTTCTTCACTGCTTTTCTTTTTTGCTCGTACCTCCTCAATATAATCTGATTCTGATAAGGACTCAGATGATAAGTTTTGTCTTCAGGGATATATCTTTCTTTTGCCAAGTCCTTTAATGTGGTTTTCTTTCTTAGTTGCATCCTTTGACTTCTTTTTCTTTTTTAAGCTACCCTTATTGTCTGATTCAGGATCTGACATAGAGCCTTGAGAAGATTTATGTGAATGGTTCTTTTTTCTTTTTCCTTCTTCTTGTTTCTTATTTTCGTCTTGAAAATCTGAAGAACTGCTGGGTGAATCAGAGCTTGATGAAGATGAATACCTACCAAATTCCTTTTTTTCCCCTCTTTTTTTGGATGACCTCTCACTTCTACTGAATAATTTCTGTTTTTCTAGTTCTTTCTTCCAGTTCTCATTTTCTTCTTCAACCTCAGCCAAAGCCTTAGAGCCTTTCTTTTTCTTTTCTAGTCGTTCTTTCACTTCTTCCCAGATAGGCCTTGGTTGGTTCAGATAATCTTGGCTTGTTGGCCCTGATGATTGAATTGGACCTCTCAATCGGGCCATTACTATTGGGTTCATATAGCGCTTGGTTGTCCCTCTTTCTCATGTTGCTGGACTGAGCACACAATCAAAACATCAATGGAGACTAGGTCAGTGGGACGGCCAAAGCGGGACAAGTCCTTCTGTTGACTCCCCGATATTGAGCCTTTTGACCAAAAATATTTTAGTATGTATGTCCTAAGAACACAGATTTTAAAATGTAATTACAGTATACTTATCAAAGTCATGAAAAGGAACACTGATACAGTAATATTATATAATCTGCAGTTCATATTCACATGCTGCCAATATCCTTAATAGCTACTTTTTTTCTTATCTAGGAGCTAGTCTAGAATTACATCTTGTAATTAGTTGTCATATTTCTTTAGTCTTCTTCAGTCCTCCGCCGTTCTTTGTCTTTCATGATCTTGTCATTTTTTGAAATGTAAAAACCAGTTATTTTATACAATGTCCATCAATTTAAGTTTGTCTGATGTCTTCTCATGTTTGGAAAGAGATTATACACTTTGACAAGAATATCACAGAAGTTATTTTTGCTGGGCATCTTATCAGGAAGTACATAATATTGGTTTGTCCCATTATTGGTTATGTTAACTTGGATTATCTGGTGAAGTTTGTGCTGGATTAATCCCTTGTAAAGTCATTATTTGTCCCTTTGTCATTACTAATTTGTGGGGAGGTACTTTGAAACTATGAAAACATCCTGTTCCTTCTCAAACATATTCACTTATTGACAATTAACTGAATCATTTTCATTGAAAATTTCAGAATATTTTCAGATTATATTTGTAAAATGGTGATTTTCTAGCCTCATATTTCCTTCCATATCTATTAGTTGTTATTCAACTGTGAGCTTTCCCTTCTGCCCTGCTTATTTATCCATTCATTTATTTATTAATATCAGTATGGATTGAGATGTTTTATTCTAAAATATTCTATTAGTATCATTATTTATTTTGATTCTTGACTCTCTGATTAGCCTGTGGAAGCCACTTTAAATTGGATCCTGTGTCCTTTCAAAACATGTCCATTTTTTTTAGCACTTGTTTGCTTTCTGTCACGAGATGTTCCAGGACGTCCTGTACTTACCCTTTTCCTGCCCTGGAATCTGCCTTTTCTCCAACAAGCCTGGTTCATTTTAGTTGTGAATGGTGTTTTTAGAACCAACGTCTCAGTATACTGTATTTTGTTATTGACTTTGAACTAGCTTCCATTTTTTTTCTATTACACACATCGAACATTTAAGTATTTTCTTAGTATAAATACCTGAGAATGGAATTGCTGACCAAAAGAAGGGAAGATATTAAAGGCTTTGGATACAAGTTGCTAACTGCATTCCACCCCCTCCCCAAAATACTATGTTATGGGTACTGTTATCAAAAGATATAAATTTTAGTTAGGTTCATTGAAAAATAATAGTGTTTAATATCACCTAATTAGGAAAGTGGACATTTTAATGTTTATTATTTCTTTTGTGGCACATTGTTGCTCATAGCTTATACACATTTTTCTATGGGTGTGTTCATTTTTCATTGCTTTAAGAACTTCCCATATAGCAACTAAACTCTTTTCACATATATTGCAAATGCTTTTCATGTATATTTCCTTTTTGATTTTGTATGTGATAATTTTCAACCTCAGTTTCTTCTGTGATTTTCCCTTTAGTTTCATACTTAGAAAGTTCTCATCTCACTATAAACACAAAGGCTGTCTGGAAAGTATCCAGCCATGTAACTGTTCTACTTATATTGACAATGGCTGGATATTTTCCTGGACAGCCCTTGTATATTCACCTGTATTTTCTTCTAATACATTTATTCACTTGTTTTTAACATTTAAATCTTCCAATAACCCTGGAGTTTTAATTGTGGTTGAAAGTGTTGGGTAGAGATCTGCCTTTATAATCCATCTTTCCCTTGCCAATTTAAAATGTCACTTTTGTCATAAACTAAATTCATACACACACACATATACATACATGTTTTTAGATTTTCTGTTCTGTTAAATTTATCAGTATATTTATTCTTAAGCTAGTAATGTACTTTTAAAATTATTATATATAGTTTTTAATATATGATTAGGCAAGACTTTGTTCTCCCTCCCGTGTTTCTTGTTGTGTCTTGGTTACTCTCGTAAGAGTCAGGTTTCCAAATAAACATATGATTATATTGGCAATTTTTAAGAAAATCAAGTGGTATTTTGACTGTTTCTGTACTCAACTTATAAATAAACTTTGAGAGCTAATTTTCTTAGTAGGCTTAATATCCTTCCAATACAATTCTGCTTAAGACTCCTTAATTAGGCTGCCAAATTAATACTTTACAATACCCTTCTTTGTTCCAGAAAGGCTTTGAGAATTCATTAAGATCTTAGAAGATTGGTCATTTGAACTCAGTGGCAGAAAAGGCCACTTGTGTCTCCTAAAGGGACCGTTCTGTTTAAAATAATGAGTCTGGAATTTCCTGTTTTATTCCTAGAATGTAGAAAATCAAATTGCTCAGCACAACCACTGCATTTGTGAATCCTTTCAGGGCACAGGATTAGGCCAATTCTAGCAGATGTTGAAACCAACAAGAAAAATAGAAGCTAGTCTCTCATGAAACTTCATTTAAAGGACTTAAAATATCGGCTAAATTCCTATGTTGGTTATGTTAGTCATCAATGGTTGGGAAAATTTAACAATAAAGAAAAAGAAAAGAAAAGAATGCCAATGGTGGAAAACTAGGATAGGAACATTTCTGGACAGAATTACTTTCACTCATTGAGAGAGGGGCAAAGCAAAAGGTCAAGTCTAAGGCTGGAACTTTCACAATGAATTTTTAACTATATTTACCAGAGATTCCTTTATATTCTTGAGGAGAAGGCATTGAAGAAAGGAGAGGGTAACAGATCAGTAGGTTACTAGACAGGTTGTTGTTTTTTTTGTTTTGTTTTTTTTAAAGATTTATTTTATTGATTTTTGACAGAGAGAAACAGAGACAGAGAGAGACAGAGAGAAGGGGGAGGGCCCAGAGCAGTCTCCATAGTTGACATTAGTTTTCCATATAGTTTCACTCCACAGGCGGGCACAGGGCTGTGCAGGGCAGGAACTGGGCCGGGAGCCTCCCACATAGGTCCCGGCAAGAACTGA
>PVKE010018263.1:0-29772 GCA_004027555.1 Craseonycteris thonglongyai
AAGACCTATGGACACACTCAATAGCTTGGTGATTGCCTGAGGGAAGGGGAGGACGGGGGAGAGAGAGAGAGAGAGAGGAGAGGTGGGAGAGGGCACCAGCATTATGGACACACTCAATAGTTTGGTGGTTACCTGGAGAGGGAAGAGGAGGGGGGAGGGAGAGTTGTGGGGGGGAGGTGGGTGTGGCACCGAATATGTGAGTTGGGGGGGGGCTGGTTCTGGGTGGTGGGCACATGGTGCGATGCATGGGTGATGTGATGTGGACTTGTGCATCTGGAAACTATGTAATTGTTACCCAGCAATGTCACCCCATTAAATTTAACAATTAAAAAAAAATTTTCAGATAGGCTATATACATAGAAGATACAGGACATGCATATACATATATATACAGGGTCTGGAAGAAGTAATGGCCCTTTATTATAAGCTAAACTTAAAAAAAAGTGTTACTTCTGCTGACTCTGTACATGTCTCACACATATATAAAAAATGAAACTCTTTACACTCTCACACTGTCTAGCCTATTGGTACACTGATTTACTTTCTATTCACAGAAAATTTTCCTCTCAAAAGTTATACTACTATCTTACTCTCTCCTCCCACTCTCTTCTCTCCATTCAGTGTTTTCTCCCCTCAACTCCATTGAATGGCTCCTAAGGGTCACCAACATCTCCATCTTTGCTAAATTCTATTAATAATTAATTTCTCTCTCAGTCACATCTTCTTCCTGTCTTCTCCATATTTGTCCTCATTAAGGATGAGCAAGGGGATCCATGGGAGTGTAGGAAGAAGATATCAAAATGTCTCATTTAGATTTATTTTTGTTTTAAAATGAGAAACAAATTAAACTTCACTTCATATTTAATAAGTCATTAGGCACAGGTGCTCTCATTTGGCCCATAGTCATGATCACAGTCATAGAGTGACAACAAACACCTGAAGGGAAGGTAGAGTGGGGCTCTACCTTCAGAGGTTGGTAGTGAACCCAGTTTATAGCTTAGCTAAATGCATTGCAGTTCATCTGTGTATAGGTAAGGGATTTATGGAACCTATTATCTACCTTAAGTTAAATAACTCATTAAAGGAGGACAAATGGATTTAAAATTGATTCCTAGAGTGATATGTAATAAAGTTTGGAGTAAACGTTTTGTTTTGCTCAAGAATATATGTCTTGACTTCAAAGTTGAGGACAAAGTGGTACCTTACATTCCAAAGAACTCTTTGACAATTAGGATTAGGTGTCAGATCCACAGATTAACTAGAAATAAAACCAGATCTACTTCCATCAGAAGCTCTTGCTTATACATGTGGCTCACAACAAAATTAAGAAAATATATTTCCCATATACCTTTGTCCCCCACACATATAGACCCCTCCCTCATTATTAGCATCCCCTTTGTAACAATTGATAGATTGACACTGACACATTGTTATTACCAAGTCCGTAGTTTACATTAGGGTTCACTGTTGGTATCATACATTCTATGGGTTTGGACAAATGTATAATGACATCTATCCATCATTATATCATATAGAATAGTGACACTGCCCTAAATATTCTCTGTGCTCCACTTGTTCATACCTCACTTCTCCCTAGCCTCTGGCAACCACTGATCTTTGCATAGTCTGTACAGTTTTGCTTTTGCCAAAATGTCATATACTTAGCATCATAAAGTATGTAGATTTTTCAGATTGGCTTCTTTCACTTAGCAGTATGCACTTAAGCTTCCTTAATGTTTTCATGCCTTGGTAACTTGTTTCTTTCTTTCTTTTTTTAATATTATTTTGTTTTGAAACAAAGAGAGACAGAGAGTAGGGAGGGAGCCCAGAGAAGTCTCCATAGTTGCATGCTATCAGCCTTTGACATGATTTTGTTCCACATAGTTGGGTGGGGGGCTTCTCACGGTGAGAACCAGGGGCCAAACCAGGGGCCTCCCACATTGGAAACTCACCCTGGCGAGAACTGAACTGGTGGCCTCCCACAGAGGAAGCACATCCCTGTTCAGCATATAGGTCCGCATGGGCCAGGGCTGGGATTTGATCCTTGGTCCCCAGGGCTGCAAAGCAAGTGCTCAATCACTGAATCATCCCAGCTTTCTCAATTTGTTTCTTTTTAGCACTAAAAAATATTCCATTGTCTGGATGTACCACAGTTTATTTATACATATTTCTCCTAAAGGACACATTGGCTGCTTCCACACTTTGTCAATTATAAATAAAATTGCTATAAATAACTATGTACAGAATTTTGTGTATACACAAATGTCCAACTCTTTTGAGTACATGTAGTTAAGAGATTAATGGAATATATTATCTACCTTAAGTTAAATAACCCATTAAAGGGGAACAAATGGATTTAAAATTGATTCCTAGAACGCTAATGTAATAAAGTTTGGAGTAAATTTTTTGGAGCATGATCACAGGATCATATGGTAAGAGCACGTTTAGTATTGCAAGAAGCTGCCAAACTTCTTCCAAAGTGCCTGTACCATTTTGCATTCTCACCAGCAATGAATGATTGTTCCTATTTCTCTGCATCCTTGCCAACATTTGATGCTGTCAGTATTCTACTTTTTCCCATTCTAGTAGGTCTGTAGTGGCTTCACATTGTTGTTTTAATTTTTCTAATCTGTGTATCTTCTTTGGTAAGGTATTTTGTTAAGGTCTTTGGCCCATTTTTTAACTGGGACTTTTATTTTATTATTGTTGAATTTTAAGAGTTCATGTTATTGCCATATATTGAAATAAACTGGTGTGAGATCTTAATTACATCTGCAAAATCTCTTCACAGCTGTATCTAAATTCATGTTTGATTTATTAACTAGAAGAAGGTATACATATACTAGGGACCAGAAATCTTGGGGAATTATATTTTATAGTATAAAATAAACTCTAAAACTTCAATTATCTCATAGTAGGCACTAAATAAATATTTGATGAGTTAATTCATTAAAACTAAACAGATTTAAGTTGTATTGTATTAAACTTCTAGGTGAGGTTCTATGATCATATAATCCAGCAATCCCACTTCTGAATATATATTCAAAGAAAACAAAATTAGTATCTTAAAGATTATATGCACTCCCATGTTCTTTGCAGCATTATTCACAATAGCTAAGATATGAAAACAGCCTAAGTGTCCATTGACAGATAAATGGATAAAGAAGACATGAGATATAGTATACATTATAGAATATTATTCAGCCATGACAAAGAAAAATAATCCTGCTATTTGTAATCATATGGATGGGATATTATGCTAAGTAAAAGAAACCAGACAGAGAATAACAAATTTGTGTGTTCTTACTTATATGTAGAATCCAATAAATTGAACTCAGAACCAAAGAGTTGGTGATAAGCAGGGAGTAGGTGTTGGGAGTTACAGGGAGATGTTAGTCAAAGGCTATAAAATTTTATTATAAGATGAATAAATTTGGGGGATCTAGTGAACAGTAGAGTGACAATAGTTAATAATATAGCATTGCACATATGAAATTTGCTAAGAAAATAGATCTTAAGTGTTCTCACCACACCAAAAGAAAAAAAGTAACTATGTCAGGTGATAGGTGCATGAATTAACATGATTGTGGTAATCATTTCATAATGTGCATGCATATCAAGCCATATGTTTATTTTACAAATATACCATTTATGTCAATCATAATTTACTAAAGCTGAGAAAAATAAAAAACAAAAAAAAGACAACCAACAAAAACAATCTGCTTAATATTCTTAATCTTTATTATAAGCAAAATTCTCCATTTAATGTTGATTTGCTTTAATTTTAACTCCCTCAACTAAACCTGCAAATAATCTCTCAACTAAACAAAGAATATATTTTCCCCCCAAATAATAAAAGGTAACACAGAGTTAATTCCAATTTCTTTAGAAAATTGTATTGACTTTATCTGCCTTAAGTATTTAAGCAGCCACATTGATTATACAATTGCTTGAAGATTTAGGAGGAATCGACTAGCTGGAAAAAACACATACACATAGATTTTTAGATAAGCAGTTTACTCAGGACTCAAAAGCTGTAATCCAGTGTTAATAATGCTCTCTTCTTTCAATTGTTTCTTACTTTTTATACCTATGTGCATTCAAAGTAAAGCAAAAGAAGCCTACTGTCAAAACTGACAAGAATTTAAGAAAGCTTTTTGTATCAATATGGCTGATTGCTTAAAAATTAATGATGATCATAGTCTTTTGATTCTGATGCATGGGATGAGACTTCGTAACACTTAGTCTCTAGCTAATGAATACAGTTAACCTAAAGCAAACAAAACAAGCCACAAAAAGATGCATATGAACTAAAAGAATATAGAAATTGCAGTTGCTTACTTTGAAATGTCATCCTGATGATGCGTTTATAAAAACAACGAGGGAAGCCGGGATGGCTCAGTGGGTTAAGCACTTACTTTGCAGCACCGAGGATCGAGGATCGAATCCCGGCTCCAGCCTGTGCGGATCCATATGCTGAACTGGGGAGTTCCCCCAGTTCAATTCTCTCTCTGTCTCTGTATCTCTATCTCTCTCGCTCTCTGTCAAAAACAATAATAAATAAATAAACAAAAGGGAATTCTTAAATAAATAAATAAAAATAAAAACAACAATATTAAATAGTATAATATCTGTAGCATTTTATGTAATACAAGAAGTAACCAGAAAATTCTTTTCTACCATGACAGGTTTACTGTTTAGTGCAAGCCAAATATTTAAAAAGATCTGTCAACTTAAATGAGTTAAATACTGTTCCTTTATTTAAATAAAAAAATTTTTTAAAATTTCAAAATTGTTCACCTTTTCTATATAAAAATGGGTTTTAGGAATCTGTATCTAGCACAGTTTTATGACAAAGTAAATGTACTTAATAAGTCCTCTCATGATAAAGCTGATATTTTTAACAATGGTTGAAAGTACTTATTTTCATAATTAAATGGAATGTTTTGAAAATATTTCCATTATCATGATATTACTTATTGAAAAATAATGTGTGAATATCACATAAAACTTTCATGATACCAAAGCTAGATAAGAACACTACCAGAAAATATAACTTACAGGCCAATATCCCTGGTGAATACAGATACAAAAATTCTCAACAAAATACTAGCAACCTGAATTCAGCAGCACATTAAAAGGATCATTCACCATGATCAAGTAGGATGTATCCCTGAGATGCAAAGATAATTCAACATACACAAATCAATGTGATATATCACACTGACAAAATGAAAGAAAAGAATCATATGATCATGCCAATAGACACAAAACATTTGACAAAATTCAACATCCATTCATGATAAAGAAAAAAAACACACTTATTGAGCATAGAAGAAACACATAATTAAGCATAGAAGAAAACACAAATTAAGCATAGAAGAAACAAATAATAAAAGCCATATATGACAAACCCATAGATAACTTCATACTCCATGGCCAAGGAGTAAGATCCTTTAAGATCAGGAAAAAGACCAGGGTTCCCACTACCATCATTACTTTTCAACATAGTAATAAAAGTCCTAGCCAGAGCTATCAAGCAAGACAAAAATATAAAAGGCATCTAAATTGGAAATAAATAAATAAAATTGTTTCTATTAGCAGATGACAATTTCATATGCATAAAATTCTAAAGACACAGCCAAAAAACTGTTAGAACTACTTAAAAAACTCAGTATGCAAGGTACAAAATTAACATATAAAAGTTAGCAGTGTATTGATAATATAAGGATGAATTTTCCAAAAAATAAAGAAATACATCCTATTTATAGTAGCATCAAAAGTAATATAATACTTAGGAATAAATTTAACCAAGAAAATGAAAGCTCTCTACTTCAAAAACTTTCAGACATTAGTGAAAGAAACCAAAAAAGGCATAAATAGATGGAAAGGCAATCCCATGTTCATGTATTGAAAAAATTAATATTGTTAAAATGCCCATACTACCATTTATAGATTTAGTGCAATCCTTGTCAAGATTCCAAACACATTTTTTACAAAAATAGAAAAAACACATATAAAATTTATATGGAATTACAAAAGACCTCAAATAGCAAAAAAGAAAAAAACAATTCCCTAGGGGGGGTAAAAAAATGAGGAGCATCACACTTCCTAATTTTATGATATACTACAAAGCAATAGTAACTAAAGAATACTCCAAGAATACTCAATGGAGAAAAGACAGTCTCTTCAATAGAGAGTGCTGGGAAAACTGGATATTCACATGTAAAAGAATGAAACTTAACCCTTATCTTACACCACTCATAAAAATTAACTCAAAATGAATTAAAGACTTGACTTTGAAACCTGAAACTATGAAACTCCTAGAGAAAACACAGGCATAAACATCCTTGACAGGGGTCTTAGTCCCACTTTTTAATTTTTAATATTGTTGTTTGTGCTTTAGGTATGATTTACTAAAAAATTATTTCTATGTCAAACTGAAAAAGATTCTATAGTACAAAAGAAACCATCAACAAAGTGTAAAGACAACCTATGAAATGGGAAAAAAATATTTTCACACTATATATCTGATTGTAGGCTAATATACAAAACAAAGAACTCATTCAACTCAAAAGCAAAAACAAAAAAAGAAAGAAAGAACAAACAAAAAATTAATCAAACAAGTAATCCAATTAAAAAGTGGGCAAAGGACCTGAATAGACACCTTTCTTTTTTATTATTTATTTGTATTTTTTAGTTACAGTTAACTAAACTTTATTACTGTATTATTTTATATTAGTTTCAGGTGTATGCACAGTGGTTAGACATTTATATAATATATACAGTAATCTCTCCATTAGTCAAGCACACACCTGGTACTATACAGACGTAGTTGTTACAACCTTATGGACTATAGTGTCTATACTGTATTTTACGTCCTCATGACTATTTTGTAACCACCAATTTGTATTTTTTAATCCCTTCACCTTCTCCACCTATTCCCTACTCCCCTCCCCTCAAGGCAACCATCAGTTTGTTCTCTATATCTGTGAGACTGTTTCTGTTTTGTTTTTTATTTATTTTGTTCTTCAGATTCCACATATAAATAAAATCATATGATTTTTTTTTGTCTTTCTGAATCTAACTTATTTATCTTAGCATTATACCCTCTAGGACCATCCATGTTGTCGCAAATGGTAAGATTTCATTCTTTTTATGGCTGAGGTATATTCTAGTGTATATATGTACTACTTTTCCTTTATCCAAACATATATTGATGGATACTCGGGATGCTTCCCTGTCTTGTCTATTGTGAATAGCACTGCAGTGAACATAGAGGTACATATATCTTTTTGAATTACGGTACTGTTTTGGTTTCCTGGATAAATACCCAGAAATGGAATTACTGGGTCATATGGTAATTCTTGAATAGAATTTTTTCTCAGATAAGATATATGAATGACCAACAAGTACATGAAAAGATGCTCAACATCACTAGTAACTAGGGAAATGCTAATTAAAACCATGATGAGCTACCACCTTACACCTGTCAGAATGGCCATCATCAAAAGACAAGTGATAACAAATGCTGGTAAGGATATGGAGAAAAGGAAATCCTTGTGCCTGTTGCTGAGATTGCAAATTGGTGCAGCCACTAAGGAAAACAGTATAGATATTAATCAAAAATTAAAAATAAAGCTATTATATTATCTAGCAATTTCACTTTCGGGTATTTATCCAAAGAAATTGACAACACTAACTAAAAAAGATATATGTATCCCATATTCATAGCAGTATTATTTACTATAACCTAGACATGGAAATAACCTAAGTGTTCATCAGTGGATGAATGGATTAAAAAGTTATGGAACATATATACAGTGGACTATTATTTATCCTGAAAAAATGAGAAAATCCCACCATTTGCAACAACTTAGATAGACCTTGAAGGCATTGTGCTAAGTGAAATAAATCAGACAGATAAAGACAAATACAGTATGATCTCACTTACATGTGAGATATTAAAAAAAAAAAAAAAAAATACCCTCACCAATATTACAGAAAAAGAGATTAGGTCTGTGTTACCAAAAGTGGGAAGAATAGGAGGGAATTGGAGGAAAGTGATAAATAAGCAAAAAAATTCCAGTTTTAAGATAAATAAGTACTAGAAATGCACTGTATAACATGATGACTATAGTTGACAGTGTAAATTTAGTGCTTTTTAATTTAAAAATTTGAAAATTTGGTAGATAAATTTTTCCATGAATTCTATGATTAATAAACTTAGCCAATGGTTCATTTATTTATTCTATTTCAATCATTCTTTTTGAGATACTGAATCAGTTGTGAAATCTTTTAAATGAGAGTATTGAAATAAACAAACCTTAGAATTAGACCTTCAAATTACTACATCACAAAATGTTAAATCAAATTTTTCAAAAAGAATGTAATATATTCAATTGCATTTCTATTAATAATGATAGTATTTTAAGTAAAAGCAAAAATTTATATGGTACTTTAAAATTTTTTTAATTGTTTGACTTATTGGGGTGATATTGGTTGGTAAAAATTACATAGGTTCCAGGTGTACAATTCTATATTACATCATCTATGTATTGCATTATGTGCTCAGCACCCAGAGTCAGTTCTCTGTCCATCACCATATATTTGGGGCTTTTTTTCTTTAAATTTCTACTTTTATGTACTTTTTATAATGCATAGTAACACACTATAGAATTTTTAAATATTAATAAATACATAAATAACAATTTAGAGAAGTGTGCTTTAAATTTTTTACTAATAAGAGGTATAACTTGGGAAATGTGGAAACAATCACTTCAGGTGGTGATATTTTAGTTAGCATAGCTATATTTTCTTGTAAAATTAAAACTGGTAGAGAAAGAGCAGAAGTTCCCTTTGCCAAACCATTTAAT
Organism: Craseonycteris thonglongyai; assembly: GCA_004027555.1. Classification (NCBI taxonomy): domain Eukaryota; kingdom Metazoa; phylum Chordata; class Mammalia; order Chiroptera; family Craseonycteridae; genus Craseonycteris; species Craseonycteris thonglongyai. Next base: position 8,877 of record PVKE010018263.1, read on the forward strand.
ATGAAGCAAACAATCTTATTTACTTTCAAGTGAATTGGTGATATTTACGTTGGTGAGATTTCTCATGAACCCTTTAACATGTTCTCAGTTCGGCTTTCCCACACCAGCCTCTGAGGTCTCTATGGGTGAGCAACCTGGTCCAACAAAACACTGACTTGCCTACTTCTGTTCTGTAGAGATAACAGTTTATCAGTGCTGTGATAATCATATATGTGTGAAATTCCTTTTCAAATCTATGGCTTCCAACAGTTTCAGGGAAGAAGAAATCTATAAGCTAGCCGAAAACCTCTTGATTTAGATCTAAGTCTCAAGAATTGTTGAACACAATTCAAGGTTTTGTAGCACTATATTTTCAAGCATCAAGACACCCTTTGTTAAAATTTTTTCACTTCATTTCTCCCAAAACACCAGTGTACATTTATAGTTACTCCATTATGAATCTTAAACTTTATCTCTTTTATAGGTTTAGGTTTCTTTCCAGAGGTAAAATACTCAGGAATAGTCTGCCTACCTATATATCTATAGACAAGATATTAATTGGAAAATTATGAGTGAACAGGCATAACTTAAGTAGGAAGAAAATCACAAAGGGCATGACAGCCTGTCTCCTTTACTTGCATTGGTACTAGTGGGGGTAGATTACAAACTGCCTGTAGTGTCTATAGACATGAGCCTTGGGTCTTTTTTAGTATCTATAGAAGAATTTGATAAAATAAACACAGGGGTGGATACCACAAAATGGGCATTTGAAGGCTCACGTTCTGTCCCTGTCATAGAGTTAAAAATAACCTAATTTACAAGGTTAATGAAAGGATTATTATGAAATCAACTATAAGTATTATGCATATATAGGAATGTCAACAGGACCATGTCATCTCATTTATTGCCCTATCTTTTGCACCATTTTCTGGCTACCATCTAGGCATTTTTTTTCCCAATAATTGGTCATTCGTCACACAATTTCACCCAATTCCAATACCCTTAGAATTATTTTACTAATATCTGAATGCTATCTAACCTTCAGTTTGTTTCACTTGTTGTTGGTTTGGTTTGCATAACATGACAAGAGTTTTGGAAACATTAAACCAATATGTGGTTTGTAATCCCTAAATCATATCCCCCTACATTGCTCCAGGAAAGAACCCATGAAATTAAAAAGTAAAAATATTAATATATGTCATAAGAAAACTCTCATTCAACAAAGCAAGAAAGGAGATAGCTAGAAATAAGATGAAAGGGGAGGAGATGCCCAGAGTAGAGAAAAATGGTAAGATGCTAGGCTTCTTATTACTTCCTCAGTTTATTATCAAGAAGCAATGACATCAAAAGACGAGAGAAGGCAAAGTCGAAATTAGACAGACTTTTGTCTCACTCACCACTAGAGATTTTAAAAGAAAATCATCAATTGCAATATGGAATAACTGTAGCAAAATAGAAATTACTATATTTTTCCATGTATAAGACACCCCCATGTATAGGACAACCCCTATTTTTTCAACCCAACATTAAGAAATAAATACACAGGTTACTCCTGTGTATAAGATGACTCCAATTTTTGGTCTAACAATTTTAGAAAAAGTGTCATCTTATACATGAAAAAGTATAGTATATAGAGAATATTTGGGCAGAAGAAAGATAGAGGAAGCAATCTTCCCCAGACACTCCTTTGGCTCCATGAGTTCTGAAAAACATCAGGTATTCACACATGCTCTGAAACCAGTGAATCTGACATGGTCATTATGGTGAGGGATGAGTTGATTCTAGGCTTGGGGCTTAAGGGATGACATGGCTGAGTCTCAGAGAACCTACAGGGACAGCAGGTTCCAAGATGAGGCCAGGTTAACAGAGAGAGACAGCCATTTTCCTGTTCATTGGCCTTCAGAGAGATCAGAAAATGGATGTCACCAGCTCAAAACACAATAGCACATGCCTGCAAATACACATTGACGATACAAGGCAAGTGAGAACTCCGGTAATGTCCCCCTGCAGTCTCCCAGCCTTCTACCTCAGCTACTGCCAGGCAAAATGGGACCTAGACATCAAAATGTTTTTTTCAGAAAATGTAAAAGTCTCTTTCTTACAGATGTGCTTCTAAATATTTAAGTGTATGAGCCAACACAAAGAATTCAATTGTCAAAGGGATCAAGTTCCCACAAATCAGAGATCTTACTATCAAATTTTACTAATAATTTCAAAGATACATAAAATGAAGAAGCACAATCAAAACAGGGAGGTACCTCAGATATCTCATGTGACTTCCTAGGCCCTTTATTTATGCATCACATGCATGCTGTCTGACACAGAATAACAGATGAGGCCTCTAGGTGAAGCTTGTAGGCCTTTTCACACAGTGAGAATACCCTGTGTTACAAGATATTTCCAAGAATCCATACCTCATAAATCCAAAAGGAGAAATGAGGGGAAAAACACATCAAAGATGAATAATAAGAAGATATATAGATAAATATAGATATAAATGTAGATGTGGATAAACACAAATCCAAAGAAAGCTTGACTATCCATATTAATATTTAACATAGTCAAATTCACAACGAAACAATATTACACATTAACCAAGGATAAAAAAGGTTATTTTATTATAATGATAAAGAAGTGAATTCATCAAGAAAACATAAAAATTCTCAGTGTTTATGCACCTAATAATGTAGCATTTTAAAATGCATAAAGCAAAATCTGACAGAACTATAAGGAAATACAAAAATAGACACATTCATACTTAGAGTTGGAGATTTCAAAACATGTTTCTCAATAATATACATGAAAGCAGACAGAAAATCAGTAAGAATATTGTTATGGGTTACACTGTGTCCCAACCAAAATTCACATGTTGAAGTTCTAATCCCTAGTATGTCACAGTGAGATCTTATTTGGAAACAAAGTCATTGCAGATGTATAAGTTACGGTAGTTGAATTAAGATGAGGTCATACCAGAGTAGGACAGGCTCCTAATCCAATATGATTGAATCATAGATTATTTAAAAAGGGGAAATTTGGACACAGACAAGCATACAGGGATAACACTATGTGAAGTTTGGAGTTTTGCTGCCAACAGCCAAGGAACTATCAGAAGCCAGGGGAGAGGCCTGGAAGGAATTCTTCCCTAGTGCCTTCAGAGAAGACATGGTGCTGCCAACAGCTTGATCTGAGACTTTAGGATACTGTTTGTCATATTTTGTTTTGGAAGCCCTGGCAAACTAGTACAGACAACTTGAACATTATCAACCATCCTGATATGATTGACATTTATAGAACATCCTACCCAACAGCAGAAGAATATGCATTCTTTTTTTAACGCAAACAGAATATTCTTTATGATAAACCACATTTTGGACCATAAAACCAAGCACACAAGTCATACAAAGTATGTTCTCTGACCACATTAGAATTAAATTAGAAATGAATAACAGAAAGTCTTATTACTTTTTTCCTTTTTCACACATAAATTATTAAATATATTATGGAATGTGATGCTCTGATGATCCTCTTGTATATTTAATACTAGACTGGTGCAAAAATAATAGCATTTTCAGGCGGTGAATTTTAAATCATTATAACTAGGCTCAAATACATCTTTATTAATCAAAATAGGATCATTACAATCAATATATTTTTGCCATCAAGAAATAAGTTTGTTCATTCATGTAGCATAAAAAGCTTTGGGATTTGATGAACTCTTGGAAAGTATTTTCTATATCCTGCTGGTTGTGGAAACGTTTTCCCTGCAAAAAGTTATCAAGATGTTTGAAGAAGCAGTAGTCAGTTAGTGAGAGGTCAGGTGAATATGGCGGATGAGGCAAAACTTTGGAGGCTAATTCGTTTAACTTTTGAAGCATTGGTTATGCAATATATGCTCAGGCATTGTTGTGGAGAATTGGGCCTTTTCTGTTGACCAATGCTGGCTGCAGGCCTAGCAGTTTTCAGTGCATCTCATTAATTTGCTGAGCATACTTCTCAGATGAAATGGTTTCAATGGGATTCAGAAAGCTGTTGTGGATCAGACCCGCAACAGATCACCAAACAGTGACCATGACCAATTTTTGGTGCAAGTTTGGCTTTGGGAAGTGCTTTGGAGCTTCTCAGTCCAACCACTGAGCTGGTCATCACTGGTTGTCATCTAAAATCCACTTTTGGTCACACATCACAATCTAATCAAGAAATAGTTTGTTGTTGCATAGAATAAGAGATGACACTTCAAAACGATGCTTTTTTTTTATTTGCAGTCAGCTCATGAGGCACTACTGATGGAGCTTTTACACCTTTCCAATTTGCTTCAAATGCTGAATAACCATAGAGTGGTCAATGTCAAATTCTTCGGCAACTTCTCAAGTAGTTGTAATAGAATCAGCTTTGATGATTGCTCTCATTTGTCGTTGTCAACTTCTGATGGCCAGCCACTATGTTCCTCATCATCAAGGCTCTTGTCTCCTTTGCAAAACTTCTTTTTTTTATTTTTAAAGATCTATTCCATTGTTTATGGCAGAAAGACAGAGACAAAGAAAGACAGAGAGACAGGGAGGGCCCAGAGCAGTCTCCATAGTTGTACGTCATCAGTTTTCAACATGGTTTCATTCCACACAGGTGAGCGGGCCGTGCAAGATGAGAATGGGGCTGGGGGCCTCCCACATGGGAGGCATGCCCCCTCGAGCCAGGGGCCAAACTGGCGGGATGAAAACTGAACTGGAGGCCTCCCATATGGGAAGCATGCCCCAGCTCAGCACATGGGTCCATACAGGCTTGGGCCAGGACTCGATCCTCAGGACCTGGGGCTGCAAAGCAAGCTCTTAACCCACTGAGCCAACCTGGCTTCACCTTGAAAACTTCTTAAACCACCACTGATATATGTTCCGTAGCAGTTCCTGGGCCATATGGGTTGTTGATGGTGCAGTTGTCTCCACTGCTTTATGACCCATTTCGAACTCAAATAAGAAAATCACTCGAATTTGCTTTTTGTCATTGCCATAGTCTAAAATAAACATAGACAGCACTTAATACATCTTTAGCAAAAAGCATAAAGTGAGAAATGTGCATTAAAATGATGTGTAACATAACCATTTATTTAAGAATATAGTCTAATATCAAATGGCAGATTTCAACAATGCAAAACTGTAATTATGTTATATAAATAAAAAATATCATGGGGTTAAAATAAAGAATTTGGAAGAGGCCACTCAAAGTACCTTCCATTTTAATCCAGGTAGGATCTAGAAAAAAGTCTTTGTGAAGTGCATACTATGTTAACCAGAAAATTTGTAATTAAATTATACAAATATGCAAAGGCATATGCACTGAATTGTATGTTATTGTCTTGTTTATAACCAAAAAATAAAAACAATGTTAATATCGACATTATTTTAGTCACAAAAGAAGAATGAAGGTGAGAAAGAACATATAATATGAATAATGTTAGAATGTTAATCATTATCAATACTACAAGTACAGTTTAAAACCATCAGTGGCTTACTTTATACTCTAGAAAATTCTGCATTAGCTAAAAAAAATAATCAAAAAAAGTGAATGTTATAATCTGGAGGTGCAGCAGGTAAGTGAAGTGTCATCTGTATTTATAGCCACTCCCCATCACTCAATATCACTCCACCTTCTGTCAGATTAGTGGTGGTATTAGATTATCATAGAAATGCTAACTCTATTGTGAACTGCACATGTGAGGGATCTAGGTTGTGTGTTCCTTATGAGAATCCAATGCCTGATGATCTGAGGTAGAGCTGAGGTGGTGATGCTAGTGCTGGGGAGCGGCTGCCAATACAAATTAACATTAGCAGAGGCTTGACTGCACAGACACCATATAAATAAATCGCTTGCAGACTCATATTAAAACCCTATCAGTGACAACTATGTATTATTATACAATGTAATCATAATAGAAATAAAGTGCACAATAAATGTAATGTGCTTGACTCATTCCAAAACTATTCTCCACCCCCATCATCCCCTGGGTCCATGGAAAAACTGTTTTCCATAAAACCAACCCCTATATTCAAATAAGTTAAGGAGTATTGCTTTAAGCTATAAAGTAGTATAAAATCACTAGCATTTTACATTAATATAAAAATTCCAATTTACAAAATTCTTTTTTTTTTTGTAAATTATCTGAGGAAAGTTTCACTATGTCCATAAAATAAATAAGGATTATGCTCAGTTTTCAAAGGAAGAAATTAAGGCAAAGAGATATTAAGAAAATGTAAAACTTGGAGCTAGGTAACCAGTCTTCTGATCCCAAAACCACTGAATTGCTCAAGTATGTGTGATTTACAATGAACATTTTCTTTTAGAAAAATACAATTTTACATATGAAAGTAGATTAATTCGTGAACACATTTTATCACATAACTAAAAATTGTCAAAAAATTGGTCCAAATTACATTTGGGAAATTGAGTGAGATCTATGTTGCTTATCACAATTCCAAAGTGAATCAGTTTCAAAGCTCCAAACAAAAATCAAATGTCTGATCTGAATGCAGGACAAATGGCCCACTAATTTTCTCTTACATGTACCTATTCAATTTTCTCTCCGATTGTTAGGGTCTCTGAAGCAGATTACAGTGTAATCAATGTAATGAATGTAGGAACAAATAGCAAAATGAAGCAGGCTTTGCCTCACAGCAGATATTTGCATTACATCCATGAGAATTTGTTGTTATTAATTTAGCTGCAGGAGGGATTTTTTTTAATACTTTCTAAATGCAAAAGAAATATTCAAATCAAATAAAATTATTTTTTCTAACAATCAAATATCACACAAAGATGTTTCACCTGTTTCTAGTAGTACATGCATACAAATTTTGATACAGGGCAACCTTTAATGTTTAATTAAAAATGCAAAAAATATCTGCCCTACCTTTTGACTATTCCAATCTCCACACAAATAAAAAAAATTAAAATTGCATTATACTAAAGTTTGTGTAAAAAAAATAATGAACTCAATAGGCTTAATAGCATATTATTCAGGGTTTTTTTTTTGCCTAGTTTATTGTCTATATTAATATTAATATCCCCATTAACCAAAACACCAGCCAAGAGCCAGAAAGTAAGCCATGTATTATAGCTAAAAAAAAAAATTTTAAAAATTGAACTCTAGAGTCAGATGAAACAGATTTTTAATTCCAGCATAATCACTTGCTAGCAAGGTAGTTTTGAATAAGTTGCTTAGCCTCATCTGTAAAGCAGAGATAATGATAGCTATTTCTTATGCTTGTACAACTTAAATAAGAAGTGAATGAAGCTTGTGGGATGGCTTCTGCATAGAATAAGTACTCAGATGTTATTATTGTTATTAAGCTGCTCCTTCATAAAACATAAATTTTACTCACAGGAGAACCATGAAGATAATGACCAAGGGATTATTTGCTCTTATACACATGACTCTAAATGTCTTACTTTTCCTAATCCTCAACACTAATTTTTTTTATTTACTCATCCAGTGTGTAATAAATTCCAACTATGTGTAAGGCACTGTTCTAAGCATTGAGGATACAACAGTGAACAACAACAACCAAAAAATATTTGCTCTCGTGGGCAATATAAAAGGTATGTAAGTAAAATATATGCTAGGCTAAACATGAGGACTAAAGAAATAAACATCAAACAGGAACAGGTATACAGTATGGGTAGGCATGATGGTCTAAGGTGACCTATCTTGACTTCCATTTAGAAAGTGGCATTTCAGTAAAGACTTACAACTGGTGAAGGAAGAAGCTATGTAAAGTGGTCAGATTGTGGTTTTATTGTGATGGTACAACCAATAAGATTTCTTGGCAGAGTGGATATAGTTGTAAAAGAAAAAAAATCAAAGATTCTTTTACCTCAACGAAGAGAAGCACACAGTTACAGTTTACGAAAATGAAAAATATTAGGAGAGCAGGTTTGAGAAAAAACACAGGAATCTCAAATTTTCAGTAATACAGAAACCTAGATAAATAGCTGAGAGTAAAGTGGTGTGGGTTTGAAAAAAACAGAATAAGGTACAAAATAATCATCTAGGAAAGAGTAAAATAGACTTGGGAATGGAGTGGGACAATCTGGTACATTGAGTACCAATGGAGATAAGTGATTACAAATTCAAAACAGAATTATAAATCAGTAAACAAAATACAATATTATACACAGCCTTAAAAGGAGTGAAATTCTGACACATGCCACAACTCAGATAAACCTTAAAGACAGGCTAAGTAAAATAAGGCAGTCATAAAAGAACAAATATTGTATCATTCCGCTTATATGAGGTCCCTAGAATAATCAAATACATAGAGTTAGAAAGTTGAATGCTGGCTTCCAGGGACTGGGGGCTGTGGGGGGGATGAGGAATGAAGGGTTATTATTTAATGGATGTAGAGTTCCACTTTGGAAAGATGAAAAAGTTCTGAAGATGGATGGTAGTGATGGTTATACAACAATGTAAATGCACTTAAGGCCAAAGAATTATATACTTCAAAATGGTTAAAATGGCAATTTTTATGTTATATGTAATTTATCACAATAAAAAACATATTTGTCAAGTGAAAAATGAAACAAAGCAAAATCAGAAGATTGTATGTGTTTTTCTCTAGCTGTATTCAGCTATGCAGACATAGAGCAGTGGGAAAGTAAGATTTAAACAACATTGTGATTTTGCTTTTCAATATCAAGTAAAGAAGTCATTATAATGATAAGTTATATAACTATAAAAGAGAGAGAGAGAGAGAGAATTGAGGACAAAAAAAAGGGAGTTATAGGCACTGAAGTGCTGTTGGAACAATACCTGGTAGGATTGGAAGATTACTGGAATTGAGGTATTCAAGAACATAAGCAGAAAAAAGTAGAAGATGGTATTCAGAGAGAAGAGTGCTTGAAATTGAGATCATGGCGGCATTAAATTATGCATACTGACAAAACCTAATACATGACCATGGGAGTGAATAATTTAGGGATGATTCTAGATAAAAATCATCAGAGAAGAGTAGATCAAGGAACTGAGGGGCCAGGGTATTGGAAGTACCATTTGTGCAGATATCAAAATTAACAAGAATTAAAACAACAGTATTATTGTTAAGAGCATCAATAAGCCAGAAGCTAATATTTTCAAGGAATAAAAGGTGATGGGGTGAATATGAAAGAGATGGTGGCAACAGATGATTGGAACAAGAAAGAGTACAGGGGATTAATAAAGTTGATAAAATCAATTTTAAAGCTGAGTGTTTGTAAGGGGAAGAAGAAAGGATAATCTGGAATCAGCAAAAAGGGCATATACTCCATCTATAGGTCCAATGTTATAACATGTATGAAAGAAAATATAGCCACCACTTGGGAGGGCTTCAGGGGAAGAAGCGTCCAGATCCACTTTGAACATGACTTTAATGTTATGTTCAAAAAAGAGGTCAGTGATAAAGGGGAGTTTGCCAGTGACTGGTGTTAAAAGTCTAATCAGGCAATGGCTATGAGGAACAAAACAGTAGCCTGACAAAATCAGATTTACTAACTTGATGCAGTGAGGAAAGGCACTCCCAAGAAGTTGTTGAATGCAGCTTTCAACAAGGGAGGAAGAACACATGCTTCATAAGGGATGGATTCCTGCTGAAGGATTCTGAGGAGGCACTAAGGAAAGTAAGGATCAGTCTGGGTTGGTTACCATTTCTAAGACAGAATTTGGAGAAGCAAGAAATAACTAGGGGTTAAGTGCTGTTATAAGGTGAGGGTGGCTTAGCAATTGGGTATCCCCAATAATAGATGAGTATAGTAAACTGAGTCTAGAATGTCATGGGTAAGAAAGCAATAAGCATTCAAAGAGAAGGTTTGTGGCATTTTATGATTGGCGCATGACCCTCACAGATATACCGTACTACTTCCTGTTAGCTTTGTAGCTGGTTGTATCATTGTCTGACTTTCCAGCCAGTGAATAGCAGGGATGCTTTCTACTCTTTTCAGCCTGAGCTGATAGTCACTCTTTCAGCCCCAGACTCTGATGCCTTTATTGAACAGGACATCCAGAGGACACGATTTTCCAAAGGAGATTCAGAAGACAGGGCAGGAGTAAGAGACAGGGCCAAAACCAACATATTCTGAGCAAAGAAAATTGAGGTTTGGAAAATTAGTGATTAGAAAGCATTGGCTTCTTGTCTTGATTATTAGCCCCGATGTCCTGACACATTGTGGGGAAAAGTTCTGAGTGTCAGATGGAGGTGGGAGAGTTGGTAGTATCTCTGGGAGCACTCAGAGTCCTGGCATGCCCCGCTAGCTTCTGCTGAGACCGGCTTGTAGAAAGGTGGGCTTATTTAGAATACATTGTCTCTCTCTTGACTTCTATGAGAAAGTAACAAATAAATGGGAGAAAGCAACTAATGTATGTATTGCCACATAATGAAGAGAAGTGGCCACAGGAAATAAAAATTATAAAACAATCAAATTTCAAAGTACACAATTTAAAATTACTTAACATAAAAGCAAATAACTCAATACACAGCATATTCCCTGAAGTCATCACAGTGTTAAAGCAGAATAACTAATATCCGTAACAATGTCCTTGAAAACCCAATAAATATGGTGAGTATGCTCTTTTCAAGTCAATAAGTAAAGCCAGAATATATTTATTTCCTTCTGTTCACAGTAAATAATCCAACTCTCCTTCTTCACTAGCTTCTTTCCATTAAAAATATTTTGAAAAATGTTTCATCAAAAAATATTTTTAGGGGGAAGCTGGGATGGCTCAGCGGGTTGAGTGCTCATTTTGCAGCCCCAGGGACCGAGGATCGAATCCCAGCCCTGGCCCATGCGGACCCATGTGCTGAACTGGGGAATGCCCCCAATTCGGTTCTCACTGGGGTGAGACCCTGGCCCAGTTTCTGCCCCGTGCAGCTCCAGCCCACTTGTGGAATGAAACTATGTGGAAAGACCAATGATGTGCAACTATGGAGACTGTTCTGGGCCCTCCCCATTCTCTCTGTCTCTGTAATCTCTCTCTCTCTCTCTCTTTCTCTCTCTCTCTCTCTCTCTCTCTGTCAAAAGCAATAAAAATATATCTTTAAAAATATATATATATATTTTTAGGGGAAGCTGGGATGGCTCAGCAGGTTAAGCACTGGCTTTGAAGTCCTGGGGAACAAGGATCGAATCCCAGCCCCGACCTGTGCGGACCCATATGCTGAACTGGGGTGTGCTTCCCAAAAGCGGTGAGGCCTCCAGTTTAGTTCAAAATAAATTAAAAAAAAATAAATTAAAAAATTTTAAGTGTTGATACTTATAAAACTAAACACTCAGGTATACAGAAAATTTGACTCTACAGACATTTACCCCAAAGGTTGTCCAGTGAGTGGACTGGAACATGACAGGTCCTATCTCTCAACACATGGTAACCGAGCAGGTCCCTTCTACCAACACCACCCTTCACAGAAAAATATGGGGAGTTAGACAGACAAAGAGGAGAGTCCCTGCCTCCTGGTGTTCAGTGTTGCACACATTTATAACACCAAACTCACCTTTTGCATAGTGTTTTGAAGTGTACTTACTGCTTTCATGTGCACTCTAGCACTTAGTTCTCACAAATGCCCTGTGAAGAGATGTGACCTCATTTAGAAAAGGCAGAAACTGTGTTTGGGCAAAATTCAGAAACTCGTCCAAGATTACATCGCTAATCAGTATAGGCTGGATTTCGGTGTAGCTCTCAACCTGAACAGCATTTTGGGGAAAAGCAGGAAGCAATTACATGAGTAACTGGCTTGTACCCCAGAGAATGAATGCTTCAGAATGGGTAGACAACAGATGCATTTGTTGGGTGGGTCAACCTTGGTGAGAGGAAATGCTATGTTATTGAGCATCTCCTCATGAGACAATAGTATCATCAAAAGTGTTTCTGATGGGGTAAGGCTGGCTCTTTCAGATAAATGGAAGATTCTGCCTCTATGAGTGTAAGAGGTTCAGGGGAATTTGCGTGCTCAAAATTTTCAACCTTGTCTATGTCTACCCAAATGATTCTTTCCCATATTTCAGTGTCCTAAAGTTTTCCCTTTATTTCTCTTATTTTAACATCATAGACCTGACAATGTTGAACATTTAATTGAAGCTAAGCTTCTGTTCCCTTTTCTTTGGCATATTCTAAGCTTTAAAATTCTCCATTTCCCTGTAAACATGCTCAAGGACCACAACACTTATAATCACTATTGTCACCAAAGAAGCAAATTTGACAATTGATCTCCCACTGCTGTGCCCTCCACCTGTAGCTATCTAATCCTCTGTCCCTATGATAGACATTGAAATAATCATGTTGCCACTGCATGCCAGTAGTTATCTATGTCCCCTGCCCTCTTGCAAGAAAATTCTCATGAACTGTGAGCAATTTGCTCCCTATAGCTCTTCTACATTTGGTGGCAAATACTGTAGACAGATCCTGGCCCAAAAATAATGAAGTCTCAAATTTGTTATGTGAGGAGAATTTCATAAATAGATTTGTTTACAAAAGTGTGGAAAGGTGCAAAGAAGCCACAATGAATAGGACAGTATACTGGGGTTAGTAACAGTAGGGTAATGTTATCATCTCCAAGCTTGAAGCAATGTGTAACAGGAGGGATACTTACCAGTATCCACAAAGAGGGACAGACAGATAGACACAGAAGGAAAGAGAGATTGAGGAGGTAAGGGGTTACATGAAAAGAGCTGTGACTTTTGGGCAAAGGATGGACCCAGTTTGTGACATGATGTCACAGGGTAGAAACTGGTAGAATAAACTTTTCCTCTCTCCCTCAGTCCTACTGCAAGTGCTCCCACTTTCCTAACCCAAACAGAAGGCAAAGAACAGGAATCCCCTGCAATGAAATATACTCAGCTTAGCCTCTCAGGGCACACAGCATATGGCAGAAAGGGGTAGTTAGTGGATCTGAATGATCAAAAGCAAAAACCTGCATTAGTAACTAAAATTCCTGTTCAGAAATGAATTCAGGGGAAGCCGGGATGGCTCAGTGGGTTGAGCGCTCACTTTGCAGCGCCGGGGACCGAGGATCGAATCCCGGCCCCGGCCTGTGCGGAATAATATGCTGAACTGGGATTTCCCCCAGTTCGGTTCGCTCTCTGTCTCTGTATCTCTCTCTCTCTCTCCTCTGTCAAAATAAATAAATAAGTAAAATATATATATATAAAAAAAAAAGAAATGAATTCAATCAGATGCACAGACTAAATAACACAAAAATTGTTCTTAGTCATTCTTCTCATAGCAATATCTACTCCTACACATTTGCAGATTCTTAAGAAGTATGTCAAGCTACGTACAAATTATTAGTGTTGTTATGTTTTATTATTAAATTCTTTCTTCTGACTACAAATGAGAACAAAACTCGTATCAGTAGAAACAAAACAGTGGTAAATAAAATAAAGTACTTTCATTCAGAATAGGTTTTTGTCTAGCTAAATAAAGAGGTAAAAATTAAAAACAAAAAAAAAATTTATCTCACATATTTTTATAACATTTACCGTAGCTCTATATTCTCTGTATTTTTCCTCTTTTGAGTAGCTTTATTTGTAGTCTAACCATTTTAAAGGTATCTTCCTTCACTATAGGTAAATATAATATCTGTGTTTTCAGTAAATAAAATTTATTTAAATCTCTGTTAAGACAGTAGATAGATAATTTTGACCCCTCTCATAATTTAATGTACATAAACAGAAGAGCAAATAAGCTCAAGGTAAGATAATTCTGAAATATATCCAGTCTTTGCTTAAAAAAGAAAAAATGAATAAACAAAACAGAAACACATGTATTAGCGTATTAGTTATTAAATCTCTTTTAAAAGTGATATGTCCTAGAGATGACAAATAAATTATGTCTCAAAGTGAGCTTTTCTCTAATTCAAACTAAGTGTTTAAGTAATCCAAATTAGCATCCTGCTCTTAGAACATTGTGCTAGGTTACAGTCTAGTTGAAAAAAATTAACTTGTAAACAAATACTTATAGATCTATGTAAATTGAGGAACAATCTATTGAATCACACCACTAGCCCTTTCCAACAATGTGTTTTTCACAACTGTTGGAATTGAATCTTGCTATATGCCTTTCCCTCTATTCCTCACCCTCCCCTAAGATGTGTTCCTTTTTTCTCTCCAAATTATATTTCATCTTCAAAGTTCAACTCAAGCCCTCTGTGATAGAGGCTGCCAATTGACCACCAAATTAATTCTTATCCTTTTTCCAGGAATATAGCTTCACCATATTTCTCTATCTCCCTTTCTGTAAGTTGGGACCCTAAGAATTAATATTAGCCATGGAATGTGAGTGGAAGTAGTATAAGCCACCTCCAGGTATAACTCATAAAAACTGCTGCACTGACTGCTTCCTATTCTTTCCTACTACCAGGAGATTATGATGGTAATACCCAGATCAGCTTTAGAGGCCAGGTGTTAAAGCTGCAACTTTCTGCTGCCACTAGCCTGAATTCTTGATGATTATACAGAACCAGAATCCCTTGCCAACCAACAACCCCCTGGACTATTCCATGAGCAAGCAATAATCTTAGTATGCTGAACTGTTACATTTGAGGTTCCATTTGCTATAACAGTTCAGTTACTTGAATCCACCTGTTCCATTCAGTCACTTATAGTCACTCTCACTCACATCCATTGAGCACTTGTACATTATACATATACTATAACACTCATATGTAGTCCCATATTTTGGCATTTCCTAAATCCTTAATTCCTTAATCCAGGGATAATCTTATTCTTGAGCTTAAGCCAGGAGTTTTAGCATAAGAGGAACATTATTATAAAGCAAAAATGTTAAGTAAAAACTTTGTTGTATAGCGAAGAATTAACTTTACCCAAAGAAAGATCTGCCACAACTCCTGAACGGAAGCCTCTAAACTCAGGATTTCCTGAGTGATAGAAGCATCTTTGCTATCCAGACCACGCTTGATTATTTATGCTACTCAGTAACTCATGGTGGCCCTATAGACATCTGAACCACATGCTATCAGCTTGCCCTCCAGAGATGAGAGAGGAATTGATATTGAGTTCAGCCATGTAGGTGACAATTCAATCATGCCTATATAATAAAACCCAACAAAAACTCTGAAAACAGAAACTCAGTTGAGATTCTTGGGTTGGCAGTACTGCATGTGTGTATTGCTACACACTGATTTTGGAAGGGTAACGTGTCACTGAAAAGATGGAAGTTTTGAGTTTGGAAAACCCCAGTCCCAAATTTCTCCCAAAGTATCTCTTCCTTCATTTAATTCTGATTTGTATATTTTGCTACAATAAAACTATAATCTTAAGTATAGCATTTTCATGAGTTCTATGATTTGTTTCAGTGAATTACTAAACCTGAGGGAGTTCATGGGGACTTTAAATTTGCAACCATATGATGTGAAGTCAGGGTGACCTTGAAGACCCCCAAACTTGTAGGTGGTATTAGAAGATTTGGGCAGAATTAGCAGTCTGGAGAATTGTGCTCTTACCCTCAAGTTTGGCTAATGCTGGATATTGTAAATTTTAAACGTGAATGTAAAACATCAGTATAAACTTATGGTTTTTTACTCTTAAAAAAATAACATTTATATGTTTTCTAACACTATCCACTGAAAAGGCCAGAAGCAATGACCACCCAGTAATAATAAATACCTCTAACACTCAGACTGTGATTTCTAAATATCATTTCTGATAAGGCTTCTTAGTTGATTCAAAATCTACAACAAGACATATATACCACAGATTGTATCATTTTGCTGTGCCAGAAAAAAGCAAAAAACTATCAAAAATGAATGGGGCCTGAGATGGACAGTCACCATTTTTCCTGAATGGGGTCCTCTTCCTGTGCAGTTCAAGGGCGGGAGCCATCTTTCCTGCATTGAGCCCTTCCCCCACACAGCCAAATCTGAGCCCGATTTGTCTAATGAGTTCCACTCACTCCACACTGCTGACTCACTGGAGCCCCACCCCACAAACTCCCCCAATGTTAGAGGCACTTTCTCCACTGAGCAGCCAGCCCTGCAAGCATTGCAATCTTTCTTAGAAAACTATTGGAGTTTGTAGGTTTCAGGCAGGTGAAACTGGCCTCAGTGTGCTTTGAGACTTTTACTGAGTAGATCCAAGCATAACACTGGCACCAAATAAGAATCTACAGGAACACCCAGCACAAGTGACCAGGGAGACTGTGCCAGGGCCCCCACAGGACACCTACTAAGTAAGACTACCCAGCAATACCAGGAGACAGAACGGTTATAACTAATACATTGAACCAAACACAGAGAGGCAGTCAAAACTAGGAAACAAATAATATGCCCCAAATGAAAGAACAGCATAAAACTCCAGAAAAAAAAACAAAGAACTAAATGGAATGGAGGCAAACAACCTATCAGATACAAAACTCAAAACAGTGACTATAAGGGTGCTCAAGTAACTTAGTGAGAACTTCAGCAAAGAGGTAGCAAACATAAAGAGGGACATAGAAACCATAAAAAAAGAATCAGGCAGAATTAAAGAATTCAAGAACTGAAATGAATGCAAAGGAAGGAATCACCAGATTACAGGAAGCAGATGCTTAAATCAATGAGTTGGAAGACAAAGTAACAGAAAACACCCAATCAGAACAGCCAAAAGAAAAAAGAATTAAAAAAAAAAATGAGAATAGTTTACGCTTCCTCTGGACTAACATCAAGTGTAACAACATTTGCATCATAGGTGTACCAGAAGGGGAGGAGAGAGAGCAAGGGTTTAAAAACCTGTTTGGAAGAATTAGTGACTGAAAACCTCCTTAACCTGGGAAAGGAAATAGACACACAAACCCAGGAATTATAGACAGTTCCAAACAAGATGAACCCAAACAGGGCCACAGATTATAATTCAAATAGCAAAGTTTAAAGACAGAGATAGAATTATAAAACCAGCAAGAGAAAGTCAACTAGTAAATTATAAGGAAGTTTCCACAAGACTGTCAGCTGATATCTCAATAGAAACTTCACAGGCCAGAAGGGACTGGTAGAAAATATGCAGTGTGATGAAAAGCAAGGACCTACAACCAAGATTACTCTAACAAGGCTATCATTAAAAATTAAAGGACAGAAAAAGAGCTTCGCAGACAAAAAAAAAAAAAAAAAGCTAAAGGAGTTTATCACCACCAAGCCAGTATTATAAAGAATGACAGAGGGACTTCTTTAAGAAGGAAAATATATTCACATATATATATGAATACTAAAATGGCAATAGCTACATATCGATCAATAATTATTTTCAATTTAAATGGATTAAAAGCTTCAATCAAAAGACATGGAGGGTAGTGTGCTAAGTGGAGTGCTGAACAGAGAAAGACAGATGTGATTTGATTGCGCTTTTATGTGGAATCTGAATAAGAAAATAAACAAACAGAAACAAACTCATAGATACACAAAACATTTGGATGTTTGCCAGATGGGAGGGAGTTGGGGATGTGAATAAAAAAGAAGGAAGGGATTAAGAAGTATAAATCAGTTGTTACATAGTCATGGGGATATAGGACATGGCATTAGGAATATAGTCAATAATATTGTGATAACTATGTGTGGTGTCAGAGGGGCACTAGATTTGTTGCAGTGATAGTTGGAAAGGGGTTAGGGGAAGGGTAACAAGGTAAAGGGATTAAGAAGTACAAATTAGTAGTTACAAAATAGTCAAAGGGATATAAAGCATAGGGAATGATATGGTAATAACTATGTATAATGCCAGGTGAGTAATAGACTAGTCAGGAGAATAATTTATTTTCTTTAAGAATTATTTTATTGTTTTTGACAGAGACACAGACAGGAAGAGACACAGAGAAGGGGGAGGGCCCAGAGCAGTCTCCATAGTTGTACGTCATCAGTTTTCAACATGTTTTCATTCCACACAGGTGGACAGGAACTGGGCTGGGGGCCTCCCACATAGGAGGCACGCCCCCTCAAGCTAGGGGCTGAACCAGGGGGTGAGAACTGAACTGGGGGCCTCCTGCATACGAAGCACACCCCACTTCAGCATGTGGGCCTGCATGGGCTGGGGCTGGGATTTGATCCTCAGTCCCCAGGGCTGCAAAGCAAGCACTTAACCCGCTGAGCCATCCTGGCTTCTCGTATTTCTTAAATTATATAAATGTCTAACCACTATACTGTAAATCTAAAATTAATATAAAATAATACTGAATGTAAAAAAAAAAGAGTTGCTACACACACACAATGGAATATTACTCGGCCATAAAAAAGCATGAAATCTTGCCATCAGCAACAACCTGGTTGGACCTAAAAGGTATTGTGCTGAGTATAGTAAGTGAGGCAGAGGAAGACAAACATATAATTTAACTTATATTTGGAATCTAAAGAACAAAATAAATGAACAAACAATACAGAAACATACTCATAGATACAGAGAATGTTTTGATGATTGCCAGATGGGAGGGGTGTTTGTTGGGGTGGGTGAAAAAGGGGGAAGAGATTAAGAAATACAAATTCATAGTCACAGAGATGTAAAGTACCGTATGGGGCATACAGTCAATAATATTGTAACAACTGTGAATGGTGTCAGATGGGTACCAGATTTATTAGAGTGATGACTCTGTAAGTTATGTACATGTCTCATCACTATGTTGTATACCTGAAACTAATATAATATTGTATGTCAAATATAACTGAAAAATAAAAATATATTATTTAAAAAAATATTTTAAGGATTTTATTTAAAAATGAATGGGGCCAATGAAACATGGTAGTCAACACAAAGGAGTTCACAGAATCCTTTACAAAGACACAATGTGAACAATAAAAGAAATAATAACATCAGTGAATGAAAACATATCAAACTCAAGTAGAAAAAAATTCATGAGTTTATAATTACATATTTTTAAGCAAATTCATTTTAGGCAGCATTATGTATTGCTAGGGCACCAACTCCTTATTCCAAAAAACAGTAAAATAAAAGAAAAAAAAACATTTTTTATTTTCCTATACAAATATTTCATATAACAAAAAAAAGTTGAGTTAATATTTTATGATAAAGAAAAATTCCAGATAAAATATATAGACAGAGGAAGAATAGCCAAATTAGAAAAACCTTATTTTTCATTATTCCTTTTACCTTTTCTTATCTTCACTTTTCCCTCTCACAGACTCTCTCTTTCCCTTCCTTCTCACATCCTCCTCCACTCTTTCCTTCCCAAACAACTCAGACCTAAGGTCATTAAGTGGAGCATCACAAGTAGGCACCCCAGCTTGGGGGCAAGGGTAGACCCATGGTATTACAAAATGGAATGTCCTAGGCAGGTTAAGTGTTTTAGATACCTATTACAACATAACAAATTACCACAAAGAAAAAAAAAAGGCTCAAAACCACACATTTATTATCTCCCAATTGCTCTGCATCAGGAGACTAGGATCAGCTTAACGGGGTTCTCTACTTAGGAACTCAAAAGGCTGAAATCAAGCTGTCAACAAAAGCTGTGGTTTCGTCTGACTTGGGAAGGACTCACTTCCATCTCACTCAAGTTGTTGGAAGAATTCAGTTCTTTGAAACAGTATGACTAAAGGCATCAGTTTCTTGCTGTCTCTTGACAGGAGGCTACTACCACCAACTCCTAGAGGCTTCCAACAGTCCCTTTTTACAGCAGGGTTCCCCAACAAGGACACTGCTTCCTTATAGCCAGAAAAGAAGAGAGAAGTCAGCAGGATGGCACACAATATAATACAATGTTATTATGTACTCATAGTCACGTAATACTACATGAGGTCTGTCCAGAAAGTATCCAGCCATGTAACCATTTTCATTATATTAAAAAGGGCTGGAATTTTTCAAGACAGCCCTCATATATCCTCTCACCTTTGCCATATTCTATTGCTTTGAAAAAGTCATAGGTCCCACCTATATTCAAGAGGAGAATATCTTACAAGGAAATGGACACAGGAGATATGGATCATGGCACCACCACAGAGATGTTCATATCAAAGTGCTGCCAAATTTGGAGCGTCAGGACCTAAACTGCATGCAGGGTAGTCACTGTTCCAGGAGATCTGAGTCTGAGCAATGTGAGGAGGGTATTCTCATATGGAGGGCCTGTCAGCACCTGAGCAGAATGAAGAGGACATCCACACACAGGGGAGGATGTCAGAGCTTAGCTGTGTGAGGGCAGCTTCACCATCAAGGATGGCAAGGCAAGGGTGTCAGAATGAAACCAGGTGAGAAAGGCATCCTTGGCAAGGCGTGTCAGAGTGAGGGCAGGGTGCAGATGTCCATGCAGGTGCTCAGACTGGCTAAGTAAGATATCAGAGCCCGAGTGGAGGGAGAAGAACATCTTCATAGAAAGGGTGCTGGGGGTGATAAGCAAGTGGGAACATTCAGGAGTATTAATTTTAAAAAGTGGGGGGAAAATCCCTCTCAGAGTTAGAGAGAAAACCAAAATGAATGCTGTGATGTTAGATGACAAAGTATTTAAGTGATATTGAGTGATTTGAGCTCACCTCATGTTCAGATCCTGATTTTTAAATACTAATCTTCACTAAACAGAACCAGCATTCTTGGAGACATGGATGATTTCAAAGCTGGGCAGTGAAAAGCCATAACATGCCCAGATCACTCGGTATCAGAAGTAGGTAGGTGTTCAAAGAATAATGGGGGTAGGGAACCCGGGATGGCTCAGTGGGTTAAGCACTCACTTTGCAGCCCCGGGGACCGAGGATCGAGTCCTGGCCCCGGCCCGTGCGGACCCATATGCTGAGCTGGGGAGTGCCCCCAGTTCAGTTCTCACCGGGGTGAGACCCCGGCCCAGTTCCTGCCCTGTGCAGCCCCCCTCCCACCTGTGGAATAAAACTATGTGAAAAAACCAATGACGTGCAACTATGGAGACTGCTCTGGGCCCTCCCCCTTCTCTCTGTCTCTGGATCTCTCTCTCTCTCTCTCTGTCAAAAAT